>JAECWS010000100.1:20792500-21066138 GCA_018150905.1 Drosophila ambigua
TCATTGCGCGACAATACATGTTAGCGAAAATCATTCATGTAGGAAAAACTTTAATTGCTGTTGTCCAGAGTTGTAGAGATGGCAGGTTTATTTTTTTATGGTGTTATAGATGATGATAATATCTACCTAAATTCCCAAAATCATTTCGATTTAATTTAATAAACGCTGAAAACTAATTAAAAAAGCTATAGTCATTTTTGGCATAGCTATAGTTAATGGTACTATCTACCATAATTGCAAAAATTATTTAGAAAAAGATTTTGGTGGGTTGAATAATAAAGCAACCTTAGTTCCAAAAATCATTTTGATTGGTTAACTATAACAGCTTAAATAAGCTGAAAAAAGTAACCATGCTTTCCTTATTTCTAGCGAAAAGCTCATCAAATTATCTTTGGCTCTGCAGACCTTTGTTTTTCCCTCATTTAAATAGTTTTACGCTCTACTAATTCCATTTAAATCACTTTCTACATAAACAAATCTATGATAAAGCTCTCGTTAGTTTTCTATCCACTTTCTTGACCAAACCCAACCAAAGAATATATCAGATGGAATCAAATTAACTTCCACTTGCAGCCCAAAAGGTGAATGATGTTTTAAACACAGTTCACAGACAGCTGTTGTTGGGTATGTTGATTGGGGCGCTGGTAACAGTGGCGCACCACTGTTGCAGCTTGACCGAAATGATTGTTGCTGCCATTATATAAGAAGTGGCCATGCCACAAAAAACAAAACGAAAAAGCCTGAAGAAAGAGAAAGACAAACACACAAAGACAGAGACGCGAAAAGAGAGAAGGAAGCAAGCAGTCCGAGCCGCAAAGAGAGCGGCTTTGGAGAGGCGGTGCAACCACATGTTGCACGAACTAAATACCCACTAACACTGCAACACTCCGCCGATCCGATCCGATCCAAACCGTTCGATCGGTGAGCGGCTTGTCTTAGTTGGTGACTTGGCCGATATGCTTGGCCTGTTAAATAAGTCGTTAAACTGCATCAAGGTAGCAAGAAAAAAAAACGTGTTGGCCAGGGCTTAAAAAGGGGCGTGCCCATTGGGCACTTAATGTTTACGAGCCGCATATTGCTCAGTCGGATATTCTCGCTGCTAAGAAAGCCACACCACATTTTGGGGGGCACCACACACCCCACACATCACACACTTCTAAGCAGCTCAGGGCCGTTGCAAAACATTGCGAAAACACTTTTGCAAATAAAATGCGGAGCTTGCATACGAACAGAAAATACGTATAAAATACATCAATAAACCATATAGACAATTTTCGGAACCACTTTACAACGTCAGCAGCGGCAGCGGCTGCCCCCGTTAACCAGTTGCCAGCAACCTTGATGACGAGCGGCGTCTCCTCTGTGGCTGAGTTTTTTTTTTTTTTGGCGGCTTTTTTTTCGTTTATTAATTTATTTTGGGTTTTTTTGTCTTTATTTCTGATAATTATTTGATATGTGAAGTTTTTTTTTTGTGGGAAAATATTGGTAGCGGACATTAAGCATAGGAAGATTTTTTATTGGTAGGAGATTTTATAGATTTTCTTTAACATGCTGTAGGTGCACAAAAATATGCATTGAGGATTTTATCTGCATTGTTTTTATAGATGGAAACTAATCAATTTGTGATACGAAAATAAAAACAAAAGTATATTCACAGATTGAATATTGTTACAGACTGAAAGGTATATGGAAAGGCTTGAAAATATACAAAATAAAACCAAAGTGGATAATATTGAATTTACGAAATTAAATAATGTGATTAAATATGGGAAAAATACGGAATTTCCTTTATATCTAATAGGGTTTCTTCCTCTCTGTATTATTTCTTTGCTCAATTCTTATATTCTATTATTTATGGATGGTTCAAGTGTATGATGCTGTGATGCTCGACATCACGCTTCACGAAACGCTTCAATGTTTTTTTTTCACAACTCTGACGCACTGGTGCAGACACTCAGACTTTAAACCTATTTAAATTTTATTTTTAGTAAGGTTGATCCCCCAGGGCAACAATTGTTTACGCTTGTCTCTCAATTTCGACTTCATAAAAAATAATATAAGTGTATAAAAATATAAACACACACCTGGATGTCAGGTTGAAACAAAATTGTGTTGTCCTTTGCGTCATCTGCTGCAATGTTAAGCAAACAGCAACAACAACAAGCGAAAGATATACCAGAAATACCAACACAAAAAAGCAGGCAGGCAGAAACGTTAACAACATTAAGTTATGGCCACGATTGTTGGTGTGTTACTAACCTTACTCAATTTTGATATTCATTTTTTTCGCTTTTATTTCGGGGTTTTTAACTTTCGAACGAGCGCGCGTTTCTTTTATGAGCTGTGTTTGATTTTGTTTTTTGTGTTTTTGTTTCGCCGGCGCATTTGATTATGTATCTATGAGATACAGATACAGATATGTGAGAGAGCTAAGCAGCTAGATACGAATGCAATGAAGTTGTTCGCTTATGTTTCTTTTTTATTTTTGGGCTTGAGCGACTAAAACATGAGTCGGCACTCTAAGTGGGTCAAAGTCTGATTAGCAAGGTCACACGAAAAAAAATACATATCGTATACGGGAATTTTTGAGATTGCAAACGAGAAAGAAATACAGAGAGCAAGAGAGGGGCAGACAGAAATCTTGAGGAGTCAATAAAATCAAAATAAATTGTTTAAATAAATCTAGGAATTAACATTGAATGAAAGACAAGTGTGTGATTGATCATGATTGGTGGTCATAAATGAAATTTTTATTATTCCGTTATGAATGGAAAGGTTTCGGTAACATTTATAGGGAATTAAAGGCAGAATTTTGCACAAGGTTTTTTAGCGATGAGGAACTGAAACTTTACAGACTGCTAAATGGTGATTATCTCTAATAAAATTCCCAAAATTTGGTAACCAAAAAGCGTCATTGAGTCTCTTTTCCTACACAAACAAGAAAGAACACACAAAACTATTTTCGTTAATTTAAATACAAATCCATAGGAAACATGCCTCTAAAAATCAAAAGTTTTCGTGTGTGTGTGTTTTATGTCTTGGGAATATCCCATAAAAGAGGTCAAATGAATACCAAATGAATAACATTTTCCATTCGTCACATGCTTCTTCACCCACTATAGAGTGCCGCCACCTGATGCATATGTATATATTGAAAGTCATATAACTATTTACGATTCTTCTCACACCTTCTTTTTTTCGAGAGCCAACAGCAGCCGCCACTTCTCTTCAATTCGTCGTCGTCACTGACGCATTCATCACAATTCCACGAGTTACATTTTGCAGCAGCTCTTTGCAGTACACTTCCAGCCACTTCCAAGGTGTTTGCTTATTCAGAATGCATTATTTCTGACGTTGAGATATAGGTACTAAATCCACACAGAGAGATATTCCATATAGTATATACCCTCCACTTATTATTCAAGACGTTTCTGTGTTTCCCCCTCTCCACCCATCAAATGTCACTGCGATTGTTCCGCGTGTGTGCTGTCCGTCTCAAGTCTCAATTTACAATTTACATTTAACAAAAGCTAAAGTTTTCTGTCTCTCTAAGAACAACACTTTTCGCTTGTTTGAAGAACTTATATCATAATATCTGTCAAGCCGGAATGGAACCCTTTTGCTTAATCAATTTCACAGCGAATAAAGTGAGAAACTTACTTACTTTAAAGATGATTTATTATTGTCGTTAAGCAAATATTTTCTTGCCCTTTGACTTGGCTTTAATGAAGTATTCCTTAGTGGATTTTGAACAGCAAATCTCTAGCGAATCTGTTGGTTATTTTTCTCTAATGATTTTCTTCTATCTTTTCTCTTATATCGCATCTTAATAGAGCAATTTTCGAATCAATACAATTCAATGCCACACAAAAACACTTTGAGTCATGCAACATTACGGAACGCGCAAAGCAATCTCAATTTAAGCTCCAGAAATCGTAACTTTTATGAGGAATATTCACTAACAGTTTATACAAATTGTAGTTTCCAAATCTGTTTAGTCATGAAATGAGCAGAACCTGTACATAGAAAAAGATACTTATCTAGATGTATATATCCCCCAGAAAAAGGTTATTGAACTAACCAAGAAGTCGTCTGTTTAGTTGGCTTATAGAATTTACAAAGATTTTTATTTCACTTTCAGTCAAGCGGTTGGTTGGTTAATTAGCAGGGTACCTACTAGGCACTCCTGCACATAGCACCCATCGATGCCACCAGCACATAGCATCTGTATCTGAATTCTGAAATCTAAAATCTTAAAATAAATTATGGATCGGAGAAGTGCTTTGAGCTGAACGGCACGTGTATGTCATAAAGAGGCAACCAGAGGCAGCAAATCAATAAAATACATAACCAAATCAAGAAAATGAGAATGAGATTTGTGTTGACGCAAATGATTTATGATGATACGATCTAAGGGGCGTAGGGGGGAAAAAGGGGGTAACGAAAAAAATCGATAGAATAAGTTTGATAGGAAACTGCAGATATATTATTTTTAACATATTATGTATGTAAAAACTAAAAAAATAAATTAAATAAAAGAAATATATATAAAATAAGTATAAATATAAATAAAGTAAAAAAAAAATGTTTAAATACAAAAATAAATTAAGAATAATAAAAAATTTTAAATATAAAAATAAGAGGTTTAAAAAAAATTTTTAAATTAAAAAATGGACCCAAATTACACGCAACATTAAGCCATAAATTCATCAAATAGAACAAAAAATATCTCCCATAATTTCGATCCCCTTTGGCGCCTTCAGCCCCTGTCCCAAGAAACTGATTTATACCCAATAAATAAATAAATTGAATTCTATAATTAATTCTATAATTGTATTAATTATTCCACAGAAAAAAACATAAGCGAGAACTCTCAAGATGGCGGCGGTGGAAGTGAGGAATGGCTATAAGTACTATGGCTCCAAATCGAACCCCAAGATTGTGCTCAATCAACTGAATATGAACGTGATGCGTGGCTCCATGTGAGTGGCATACGAAATTTCAATACGAATTCAAAACAGATACTTATTTATATATTTAAATACTTTCTTTCTATAGCTATGGGTTGCTAGGTGCCTCGGGCTGTGGCAAAACCACTCTGCTCTCCTGCCTTGTTGGCCAGCGGCGTCTCAATGGCGGGGAGATCAACGTTTTGGGTGTTAAGCCGGGAGAACCTGGCAGCGGTGTTCCCGGCTCTCGTGTGGGTTTCATGCCCCAAGAAATTGCTTTGGTTGAGGAGATGACCGTCAAGGAAACGATCTTTTACTTTGGTCGCATCTACGGCCTGACGGATGAGCGGATTCGTGAGAAATTCAAGCTGCTGAAGGAACTGCTGCAGCTCCCGCCAGCACGACAAATGATCAAACAATGCAGTGGGGGACAACAGCGACGTTTGTCCTTTGCCTGCGCCATGATACACGATCCCGAGCTGCTCATTTTAGATGAACCCACAGTGGGCTTGGATCCCATGCTGCGTGAGAAGTAAGTGGCGGATGGTAATCTATCTTTTTGGGATGATTAATGATTGACTCATTTTCGTTGTAGAATCTGGGATTTTCTTGTGGAGACAACCAGAAATAGCAAATTGGCTGTGATCATAACCACACATTACATTGAAGAGGCCAAGCAGGCAAATTGTGTAAGGAAAAACTCATTTTATTTTTAACAGGAAAACATCTCTTGAAACATCTCTTTTCTTCGCCCACACAGATTGGTCTCATGCGCAATGGCGTTCTCTTGGCGGAGGATACACCCACAAATATCATGATTCAATTTGGCACACAATCAATTGAGGATGCCTTTCTTATACTTAGTCAGCGGCAGGGCAATGAGGATGAATTGGCACAAATAATGGATAAAAATAAGAATCAGCAGCAGGCACTGCCCACAGCTGTGCTGCCCACAGAAGTGATAGACACACATGATCCTGGCCTGAGCCTGGAAAAGCCACCCATTCCGCACGACGAGCCGGTGAACGAGAATCGAAAGAAGGTGTTTTTCACGACCAAAGGACGCCTCAAGGCATTGATGACCAAGAATTTTGTGCAGCTCTTCCGACAGCCATCGTAAGTGGGCAGTAAAACAAGCCAAAGATTTTGCCTCTTTAAGCATATTTTTCTTCCATTTTTAGCGGCATTATTTTTATGCTTTTGTTTCCCATCATCCAATTGTCTTGCTTTTATTTGGCCATCGGCAAAACCCCAAAGAATCTCGAGCTGGGCGTTTACTCGGGTGAAGTTCAGAGCTATAGCGAGTGCTTCGATGATAATCTGGTCACCGTTTACGATTCAAATGACACCTGCAAATTCCACAAGCTCTCCTGTCGCTACATACGAGAGCTGGGCGATGATGTGGTTGTGAGAAAGTACTATACCAGCGAATCGGATGCCTTGAGGGACGCCAAAAAGACTCTGACTGTGGGCTATATACACTTTTTCCACAACTTTAGTGAATCGATATCAGAAGTGCTCGAAGATGGACGCCATGCCAGCGATGGTGCTATCGATCATGCAGAATTGAGTGTTCATATCGATATGACAGGTAAAGACATCGATTAAATTTCGATTTTATTTGATTAAATTCAAGTTTATTTCCTTTTTCCGGTAGATCAACAAGTGGCATATTTTATTCAACGCAAGCTACGTGATAAATTCGCTTCTTTTATGAGCAGTGTGGTCAAGGATTGTAATGCTTCCGAGGCTCTGGCGCAATTACCCGTTCAATTCCAGGAACCCATCTACGGCAGTGCAGACATTGAATTCCAGCAGTATTGTGCCCCCGGTGTTGTTATGACGTGAGTAGACAGCCAGTACGATCTAACGATTTTCATTTCTTTGGACTTTTTCTAATGTTTCAACTTTCTACAATTCATTACTTTTTCCATTGGTTTTTCTGCTATCCCAAGTACAATATTTCGAGTGTTTTTGTTTTGTTTTGGAACTAAAAGAAGACATTAATGAGGCTCCCTCTGATCGTTTCTTTTCGTTCTAAAAACCCCCTTTAAATCTATTCTTTTAATGACTTAACTATCCTTAAATCCCAACCCTTAGTATGGTCTTCTTTTTGGCCACTTTGATGACGGCTGCTGTTTTCATTTCGGAGCGCATGGATGGCATTTGGGATCGCACTCTCTTGGCTGGTGTTTCGGCCACGGAAATGCTGTGGGCCCATCTTCTGACACAATTGATAATCATGTCCCTGCAATCGTTTGAGGTTATCATGTATATTGGCCTTGTTTTCGATACGTACAACAATGGTGATACAACGACACTCATAGGACTGCTAACACTGACGGCATTCTGTGGCATGTTGTTTGGTAAGCAAATAATATATATATAATAAATTATGGCTTCATTTATTGAATTTCTCTTTTCCCAAAAGGCCTCTTCATATCTGTATTTTGTAAGTCCCACACGGAGGCCAATTTTGTGGCCACTGGCGCCTTTTATCCCATGATTATACTTTGCGGTAAGTGCTGGCCAATTCACAGCCAAAAGGCATCATATTTTAAATGGCATTTCATTTTGTGTTTTTAGGTCTGTTGTGGCCCCTGGAGAGCATGCCACAATTTCTGCAGGATCTGGTCATGATATTACCCTTTACCATACCCTCCATATCTGCACGAAATGTTATTGAAAAGGGCTGGTCCATCACCAATGCCAAGGTCTATAATGGTTTCCTTGTCATGGCCGGCTGGACGATCATCTTCTTCGTGCTCTGCCTCATTGGCATCAGGCGCAAGGCGTAGAGCGTGGACGGGGAGGGCATCGTTTCTTTTTGGGATTTAAAAATACACAATTTATTCAGGGGGGAGGGGGCCCTTCACTTTAGATCGTATTGTATTAGCATTTCTTCATAGACGATTTTACCAACACCACATACACACACACACACAAACACACACAAACACACCCATATCGTATCGTTGTAGTATCTATGTAATTTAATAATTATCGGAAGCATATCACTCGCATGTTGTAGACCTCTCATCAAAAAAAAATCAAACACAAAAAACAAAACAAAAAACTTTCATACCAACGAAATGCAACGCTTTTATTGTGCGAAAAGTGTGCTAAACAAAAATGTTAGAATGTACTAAAAAAGAAACTCGTAATAAGGTCTTAAGGTGTCTCACAAAAATATTTATACTACACTGCACAACACAAAAATCGTATTCATTAAAAAGAAAAAGAAAACAAACCAATAAAAATTCGTACACAAAATCGAGTCGTGACATGTACTAAAGAATAATTATTGCTTAACGAATTGTTCACAATTATTGGATTAGTCATTTGTGCAACGGAATTTAGAAAACGAATATATATATGAATCTATGTACTAAATTCAGGTGTACTAAAATGTATAATTATTTAAATGAAAATTTTAAATCAACCAAAAATACAAATCTAAATAAATTGAGCTAAAAATTAACTATTTTGCAGTGTACTAAATACACGGTTTATTTGTAGCTTTGGTACTCAAATCCACGTAAATTGAGCTATAAATAATTTATTTTGGGGTGTACTAAATTTGAGTACATTTAGTACATTTTTTTTTGAAGCGAAATAAATAGTTTAGACACTATTCCCGAATAAAAGTATACTGAAAGATATTCCAAAACTGTTTTATTAGGGCCAAAGATGTATTAAAATTGTTTGGTTAGGGTAAAGGATGTACTAAAACGTTTTCTTATTTTATTTATCTACTCTGCCCCGAACTCCTAACTATTTAATGTTCTAAAGCTTTGCTCTGACGACTAGAACTTCTTTTCAAGCAGAGAACGACTTAAAACCTTAATTAACTTTACAACTCCCAACTAAAAGTTAACCAAAGAGTAAACTCCATAAAGGAATGGAGAGAAAAAAGCCATTTAATAGCTCTCCCTCCCACTGAGTCAACAAGTTTTCTCAATATTTGTCTTCATATGAAATTCAAAGCAGCGCTAAACTAAAGCGAAAGTTCCTTAAACATTCTGACCCCCTTAAAATATACACACACAGATATATATATATTTATATGCATCATATATATCTCTATATATATGTACATATATAAAATAGTCTCTGGCTGTCTCTGGGTGTGGGCCAAGGACAAGGACACGTTCACGACGACGACGACGACGATGTCGAGGACGTGGCAAAGTTGCTGACACACTTCGGGCCTTAAAAGTGCTAGACAGAAAGTCTGCTCCGGTTGGCTGGGTTTTCCCCGTAGTCCCCCATCGGGGGGCTTCCACTCCTCCCGCTGGGTGTCTGCCAGCAGACATTTTTATTACAAAACTTTATCTTTGCCAAATACGAAACCAACGTCGACGACTACGACGATGACGACGAGAAAGAGAAAAATATATAAAAAGCCAATGTTCTGAGTGTGTGTGTGTGGTGTATCTGTGTGTCTCTCTGTCTGTCTGCCTGATGGCTGTTGGGTGGCTGTTTGGGTTGGGGTTGAGTGCCAAAGTGTCGTTTGGCATTTTATATAACTTGCATAAAATGTGCAAAACTGGAAAATTGTTGTTGGCAGAAAGTGTGTGTAAAAGTTGAAGGAGTACTCGTCCGTGTACTTGTTGCCCGCCCCAGAGGGGAGCTATTTTTAGGTTTTTACGTATGCAAATTGCCGATGTAAGTGAGAGCCAGTTGTAAAAGTTAGTTTTGAGTCTTGTAATTGATCCATTTATCATGTATACAGGCGAGATACATGTCCAACAGAATGGTACAGAGCGTTTGAGAGATGTTTTTGGGGGGGAAATAAATTAAGTTACGAGTGTTAGGCAATTTTTAATTGTATAAGAGAAACATTTCTGGGAAAAAATGTCAATAGAAAACTACATAAATGATTTTGAGCTAAGAAAGCAAAGGAATCCCAATTTTCCCTAATTTTCCCTAAACTTTCTTAAAAGTAATTTACATCTAATTTAACTTCGGATCCTCGTTGATTATTTTGCTCTGTACTTCAGTCATTAAATCGGAAATAATATGATTGCATTAATTCATATTTAATTTAAGGTAAATAAGAAAAAATTCTATTAAATTCTATAATTTTTCCTTTAATAAAAATCCCCTAAATTAATGTAAATTCCTTTATCCTTCCTTGATTCTAAAACTTAAATGAATTTCATATTAATTTATGCACAATTTCTGCCAGAGAAATTTCCATGCTAAATTTCTGGTAAATCCCGCACACACACACACACACAACCAACACACACACACAACCAACACACACACACAAAAACCAGCATGAAAACTATCTCCAGGGTATACCAGGGACAGACGGCAGGCAGACAAACAACAAGCAGAGTTTTCCATGAGTTTTCACCATCAGTGGGTCAAGTTTTTCCCACCCAAAATGTAGGCAAAATGGCAAAAGTTTTCCTCGAGTCTCGGCCTCGGTGTCTCGACTATAAAAACACAATTTTGTGGCCAACATAAAAGTGAAAATTCTATGACCTTTTGCACACAAAAACACACACAAAATAAAAGCAACAAACAATAAAAACAAATTTTTGTGGGAGACAGAAGGTCAATCCCCCAATCCCCCAATGTGCTCAACCCTTTTTTTTCTCTAGTCTAAAGAGAAAATTTTGTTACAACTTTTGCTCCATTTCATGCATATATAAAATTTTCCCAGGAAAAGCGACAAGGAGAGCAAACGTGAGTGAGAGAGAGAGAGACAGAGACAGGAATTGGAGTTTGAAAAGTTGGATACAATTTTGTGGCTTGCTTTCGTAATTTGACCTTCAAACAAGTTGAACAAACTCAAGCACAAACACAGATACAGCAGCACACTGCAGACACAGCCGCACACAGATACACACACAAATACAGCTACACATTCGTACAGTCCGAGTTAGAGAGAAAGGAAACGTAATACTCTCCTGGCGCAAAAGTGTAATATTTAAACGTAATTTTAATGAAGGTAAAAGTGTGTTTGGTTTTTGGCCATTTTGTCTTTACATTTGAGGGCTTCCCCAAAAAATTTCCAGCTGTGTCCGTCTACATCTCTCTCTCTGTTTGTGTCTGTGTTGAATCTGTTTGTGTGCACTAAGACTTTGCCTTTGTGTTTGCCTTGAACTCTGGGCGTCCTGTTTCCTGTTTACAGCTTTAACAAGCATTCGTTTCGGGTTCACTGACTAAAGGTGTTTTCTGGACCGAAAATTGTGTGAGTAATGGTTGCAGATGGGGCGCCTTTTGGGGTGAATTTACAAGGTGTGGCCACAAAGGAAGTTGCAGTATTGAGTGCAGAAATTCGAAATAGATTATTTAAAGATTTAAAGGTGAATTGGGGCTGAGGAAGAGGCTTCCATTTATTAGTTGCAAGCCAAATCTCTCGACATAAATCAGTTCTTGAGCTGAGCCATTGCCTTTCTGAAACCTTAAATACTTCTCCAATTTATAAAATTTGTTGTTAGATATTCAATTAAATAAGGATAATCTATGCCTAAAATATATAGAAATGCGTTTGTTCATTTATTTGTAGGTAATAGAAGATTATATCCACCCCAAACTGGTTAGTACTCCTCTATTTAGCTCTATTTAATTCCCTTAGCCACTTTTCAAATAGAAACTTTGCAGTTCAAATGGAATTGCAAGAGCAAACGAGGCCAGAAATGCTTTGCCCTGATTGACAAATATATGTTGGCAGCTAAATCAAAACAAATATAAATCTGTTTGGACCCCACCCATATTTTTTGGCTAAAACTAAAACTGAAAAACCGAACAGGACATTAAGCAAAATGAAAGATGACACAATAGGGGCGCACAATCTGAGGTTCCTCTGGCCGAAAGGACTTTTGCATTTCATTGACCCTTTAAATGGCAAAGATACACAGATACAGATGGCAAACCCCGCTCCCCGCACCACACGAACGGACGGGGTCCTCTTCCATTGCATCGCCTATATACAGATGTACCGGAGCATAAGTATAGGATGTGCGATATATGTACTCTTTGAGGGGGTTCTCTTCTCTTGCATGTCAGTCAAAGTTCTTCTGGCTGGGAGAAAAATTTGATTCGAGAGTTTATTCAATTTGCTGGCATGTGTATCGCCCCCGGAGGCAGCAGCAGCAAGAGCAGGCAGCAGGCAGCAGCAGCATCAGTAGCAGTAGCACATCCACAATCCACATGACGTTCAACTGATGTCTGATGGACAAGCAGAACAGAACGATAGAAGGAGGGAGTGTATTGGGGGGCTGCAGGTGGACTCCTCTCGCTCTCGCTCTGAACTCTGCCAATATAATACAATCAACGTTGGGTCTTCGATTCGATGCGCATTCGATGCGTTTGCCGTTTTTGAGTTCGGGGGGTTGTAGTGGGGGAGTGGGCACGTAGGTGTACGGTGTACCGTTGCGTAGGCACAGCTACACAGATACATGCACACTCTCTCACACACTCGTGGGTACACACTCTCTTTTGCTCTCTTATATGCACCATACATAGGCTCGTTTCATTCACTCGTTGAAGCTTTTTCTTCGATTTGCATTCGCTCTCTCGCTCTTGCACTATGTACCGTTGCTCTGTGTCCTGCCTGCCTGCACTGCACATGCCAGCTTTTTGGGTGTGGGGTGGTTGGGCAGCAGTATCCTGGGGTCCTGGCCACACATGCGTTTGGTCTTTTGCCTGGCACACATAGGGGCAGTGGCAGTGGCAGTGGCAGCGACAGCGACAGCATCGCGGCGCTGCTTTATATGGCGCAACTGCTGATTGGGTTCGCACAGTGGACCGAATCGATGGATATTTTGATGGAGTTGCTTACCTAAAATAAGAGTGAAGAAATTTTGGGAATTAGTTAGGGGAAAAACATTTAAAAAATTAGTGTAACAATAATAATAATAGATATAATTATGTAATACAAAAAAATATATTAAAACAGATTAGTTGTAATTTAATTAATATAATCGCATATTTAATTTGTATTATTTTATTTTTTAAATTAATTTTTATTATTTTACTTTTATAATTAAATTTTTATAATTTTATTTAATTATCTTTTTTAACCCTTCAACCGCTCAACCCTTTTAGTGTTTAAAATTAATAAAAAAATGTTCTTTCAATATTATTTAACCTCCAGCCGACGCATTTCGTGCCACTGTGCACAAAAGGCAATGCAAAAATTGCGCCAGCCAATGCAGCGACCGAAAAAACAACAACAGCAATAAATGCGTGGAGCAGGAGAGTAGGTGGGATGGACAGAGAGTGAGCGGGTGGAGGCTGCGCTGCGGTGCGTCACGATAAGGATGGGGACGTGGCGAATATGGTGGGACATGGCGGGACATGGCGGTGGCAGCGACGCAGCCTATTTCGCTGCCCGTGCAACGGGAACACCAACAAAATTAAAAAGGGGTGGCAAACGGGGTAGGGAGAGCAGCAGCAGCAGCCGACAGGGACATCTACGCAGCAGACGCACAAAACCCAATACCCAAGAGAGGGTGAAATAAGAGGGACTGAGAAGAGGTGGCGCTGCAGCGGAGGCGGGCGGAAGAAGCAGCAGCAGCAGCGACAGTGGAGGGAGCAGCAGAGAGGGGAGGCAGCAGGAGATGAACAATGGACAGGCACAGTCGTGCACACTCAAATGCAGTCCGGGGGGAAAAAACAGGACGAAAAGCACACGAGAGCCACACACACACAGAGCGAGAGGCAGAGAGAGAGAGGAAGAGGTAGGGAGTGGACTATGTACGAAATGGGATGTCATGTATTGCCATTGACCAGGCCGGCCTGGCCTGTCCTCCCACCTTGCTCTCACACCACACTCTGTCTTTCTCCCTCTCTCGCTCGTTCTTCATGTCTTCCTGCCTCTCTCTCGCTCTCTTGCTCTCTCTCTCCCTCTCACTTGTTTACCAATTTATTTTGCGCACAATACGAAACACGGAAAATGCATGAGGCGGCGAGGCTGGCTGCAGGCCTGCCGCCTACCATAGCCCCACACTCACACACACACACACACACATTCACTATTCCCCCTGCACAGTACTCCTCTGTCCAGCCCCCTGCACATAGCCACAAACAAAAAAAAACGATGCGTTCCAAACGCAACGCAATGATAGCCACAGCAGAGCAGAGCCGTGAGCACTGGAGAGAGAGGCCAAGAGAGGCAAAGCAGAGGAATAAGCAGAAGCGTAGCTGTGGGAGAGGCAGTGCAGCCAGCAAGCAAAGCACTCAGGCGCAGAATAGAAACGTAGGCTGGCTTTTTCGGTGCTCCAAAGCGATTGATACCCTGGAAGGTGGATCTATATAGGGATAAAGTACTGCGATTTTTATGATTTTAAACCAAGCTATGAACAGAAAATGAAAGTACATTTTGTTAAGTAAATAATACCTTCTATTATATACCTTGCAACTGCTTATGCTGTTTCATTTTCTGTATTTAAACCAAAATCATCATACCCTCGGCCAGCCCCAGCTCATCACGAGCAGAGTACGAGTAACAACAACAAAAATTTGCTCAAATTCCAGTTCGATTTTTGGTCATAATGCAAAGGAAAAAAAAGAAAGAAATAAGGAAGAAAGCTCTCCGCTCTGCACTCTCTTTTGATATACTCCCCCCGAACACTCCCCTCCTCATGGACAACATGCATTCATTTGCTTGCCATCTCTCTTCCGCCTAGTGGCCCCGTTGATTTTTCTTTGCTTTGGCGGTTTTTTCTCTGTGTCCTTTTGGATCCTCTTCCGCCTGCTCTCCTTTGCCAGCCGATTGTTATGTTTTCTGTTTGCCACTTTGTGCGTGGATTTTCGTCGTTCTTCTTTTTCTCAGTTTCATTTCGTTTCCCCATTTCGCCCTCTGTACTTTTCTTTATTTTTTTTTGTAGCTGAAATTTTTGTTGTTTGTTTTTGTATTCCTGCTGCGCCCGAGCCTTTCACTTTGATAGAATGGACGCCACGCCAGGGCAGAAAATTTAATTTTCTTTTCTTTTTGGAAATGCTCTTTTTTGAGCGGGTATTATAATTGGTTGGGTATTTAATTTTTTAATACGATAAAGCAGCGAAGACTTGATTTTAAATTTGTTTCTTTAAGGTTTCTTCCAGGTCCTTTTTTCCTTTTGTAAGGGCATTTAAAATTCGTTATTTTTCGCACACTTTTTCCCTTTCTATTTTTTTTGCCACTTTTTGTTGGATTTTGCCCCTGACTTCTGCGCTGGCGATGTCCCTGAAGTAAGGAGTAAAGCTTAAGCCTCCTCCTCCTCCCACTCCCATGTGTACATGGCTCGTAGTAGTACGTTTTCCTGGCCATAGTACGCGGCGTACTATTTCCAAGTCAGTCATCAGTCGTTGAAAAACAAAAAAAAAAACGTGGCAAGTGGCAATGGAAATAGAACGAAGGATGTATGAAAGGGAAGTCCTGCCACAGCGCGTATTGAAGGCAAATGTGGCACAAAGGATCTCTGAGATGTGCCCAGCAGAACAACAAAAAATGCACAAACCAGCAAAAGGAAGCATCAGGAAATGCCAGAGAGACACAATTTCGTAGGCAAATATTTCTCTCGCTTTTTTATGCATTTCTCAAGGAACACGCACACACATGCCGTGTGCATCCTGTCGACTTTGACATAGATGGAGAGTTGAATACTGAAGTGAAAAATTAATGGAGCTTCTATTTCTGGTTGTATTTTTTATGCGATTCGGCTTAAATATCTCGCAAATATCGAGAGAACATAAACGAAATACTTTAAAGTTTCACCGAGTTATATACATTTAAAGGATTATAGAAATATAGAGATCATTGATTATTCCATCAAACCTAAGCGTATTTGTGTCCTAGAAAATTTTGCTCTTAATATAACTTCAAGTCAATGAAAAGTCCAACGACTAATCGTTAAAAATGTTCAACAAACTTTTTGCTTTCCTTTTGATTTTGATGCCAATTTTAACGCTGCAAAAAGGCTTCAGCTATCATGTGGCAAAGTTCCTGCTGCCGGGCGAGACGCACAGCCACGAGGCACAGAGCCTGCTGCAAAAGTTCACGCACACGAATCGCGTGCAACTTTTTTGTCAGACTGTGGAAGATTTTTCGTTCTGGAGGCTGTTTCAAAGCAATCGCCTCCATTTGGTGATCGAAGAGGGCGCCGAATACAATCAGTACAAGGAGGACACTGCGATTGAGATCTATCAGGCGCATCGCGAGCGCAAGGAGTGGAAGGAGGGCAAGGCCATGACGGGCGAGGATAAGTATATCAATATGAAGAAAAATTCGCACATCTGCTATGGGATCTACACGGAACAGGCCTTCAATCTCACCCTGGAGACCACCCACACCGACAAGTGGCGCGTGACCAAATTCTGCCTGGGCTTTATTCTGTGGCAGGCTGCACCGCACCTCGAGAACTCTCAGCGTTGCCTGTACAGTGTGGCGGCATTCTTGGGCTTCCAACTGGGCACCTGGCTCATGGTTTTGGTCACTGGGCATTTACGCTTGGTGCTCGGCGGATCCCTGTGGACGGCCTTCCATGAGGTGCTCTACGAGCGGCCCACAACATTGGCGCTGGCATGCAGTGGCTGCTTTTATGCGCTCGCTTTGGCCTGTCGGCAATCTGATCATCTGTTGTGCCAACATCGCCGCTTTCGTCAAGTTCATCGCTGGATTCTCAGAGGCATTGCCTACTGGTTGATTTACACTGCCTCGGATTACCAGGATATTGGACTCTTCTGTGTGCTTTATTTGTGTTTCTACTCCAAGATCTTGGCGCTGCTTCGCCACATTTTCTGGAGTTTCATCAAATTGTTGCTCCCCATCCTACCGCCACCAGACAGGGAGCAGGCGACAGCGCAGCCTTTCTTTGACATCTCCCAACTGCAGCGTCCACAGCGTTCGGACAGCAACACGGCCGAAGGGAGTGTAGTTTGGGCTGTGCCGGATCATAGCAACGGGGCAGTTGGCACGACATCTACGCCCATAATTCAGGGAATCCGGCTGCCAAACTCTGTGGCTGACCATCCCCCGGGTCTTATCTTCAGGGGCGAGGACAGAACACGATCCAGCGATATATATGGCATCAGCAGGGAAACGCTCGTCACGTCCAGGCCCATCTTTAGGGGGCGCGTCAACGATTCCCCCCCAATGGGCGTTCAACGCTCCTTCACTGCTGCAGAGAACCAGCCGAGGCGAAGGAACACTTTTTCGACCACTACACTGTACTACAACATAAACTATAGCGAATCATTTGGGGATACACGCGCTCAACAGTGACCCTGCCCAAAGGATCTCCTGCACACCTCAAACACACGAAAAATGAGCGGCGGAAAAGCACAAGAAAACAATAAGGAAAAACTGGAGGGGCAAAGCACAAGAAAATCAAGAGAGAACTAAGCAAAAACTAGAGGGACAAAGCACAGGCAAAACCCGAAAAAGAAAGAAGGCAGGAAAAACTGAAGGGAAATGCATTTGATAATTGAAAAGCAAAGCCCACACACGCACCCGGGCAACGGCACACGTGGAAAACCTACATCAATGTGCAGAGGGGAAAAACCTTTTCATACAGCATGGAAAAATGCCCTCAAGGCAGCAGGCGGCAGCAGGACACGAGAAATCGAATCGGAAGCCAAAAGGAACATTTCAACATTTTGCCATGGAAACTGCAGCAAAGGGGCAGGCAGGCTGTGTGGTGGTGGTGATGGGGGGAGGCGTGGCAAGCAAAGTGATTCGAAAGGCAACACAAAGTGGAGTCCAAGGAGGCAGCCACAAAACGGAAACTGGACTCCAAGGCGGGAGTACTGCAACGCACAAACGAACAGCAAAGTGGAGTCCTGGTTCAAGGAAAAAGCCTAAAACTACAGTCCGGGGCATACAAATGGCGACGGCAATTGAAATAATTATGGGGAAAATCAGAAATGAGAGGGAAATCATCAAAGGGAAATTAAAATAGGAAAATTAGTCATCAAAGGTATAGGCAAATGGGCAAGAAATTAGCAAAGGGGTGCGAAAATAAGGGAAATTAAATATATATTGGGGTGAAAATTGTTTTGTTATATTGGTTGATAGTTATCAATAATTGTTATATTTTATATACATTTTTATATACGAGAATAAAATGGGATAATTCTTTGTTTGTTTTAATAATTTCTAAGAGATTTTTGCGACTTCTTTAAAGGATTATTCATGATTTAGGAAACTGTTTTTAATCACTTTCTAAGGTTCCAAATCCCCAAATGTTGCCCCGTTCCACACATTCCAAGTGCCGCGTATCCTTTCGCTTATGGCAACATTTTACACAGCGAATCAACGTCGTTCCACGCATGTTCCCCAGCGTTTACAGTGGATATAAAATAAGCTCTTCATATCTCTTTCCAATATATCTTTTTTAATAGTTTTGCCCGTCTGTCGGGTATCCCTATGCCTATGCCTATGCCACACGGGCTACATACTAGTACTACTTTTAACTTAATTGTCCTGATTAGCATGGGTCCCGTGTCTGTTATCCTCGTTGAAATTTTTGTGCCTACAACCAGTCGGTTCTCTAGTGGTGGGTTCCACGGGGATGCAGTTACAAAATAAGTGACTCTCCCTGGGAGAGTGGGCCTGGAGGTGGGTTATGGGACAAAGTCCAGTGTACAAATGTGCCTATTACCCTGCTGCAACTCATCCTTTGCCCCCCCTTCTATGGTATATGCCATTAGCAACAGAAGCAGAGGCAGAGGCTGGAGAGAGTCGTAGTGGTGGGAGAGAGTCGGCGGGATGGGGGAGTCCTTGCTGGGCACAACTGGAACAACAAAAGCAACAACAACAAAGTTCGGTCAAACGTCAGAAATGCCTCGTTTTTAGCTATTGAACAGAGGCCAAAGCGCAGCCCAAAACCGAACTGAACCACCCCACTGTACCACCCAATCCTCCCTTCCTCCTCACCCCACATAGCCTAGGCCTTTCTCGGCAAATGCAAATGTGCAAAATGCGCTATGACGTGGATGCAGCAGGCAGCATGCGGGGGCACAGAGCGGGACCTGGTTCTGCTTTCGACTGAATCTCTGTGTGTGCCCCACAGACTCCACCCGGACAGGACACGTGGACGTGAAACGTGGAGGACAGTTGGTCGCAAAAACGCATTTCAAATCGAAAACTGGAACTTCAGCCATTTGGTGGCTGATGGGGGGTAGTGCGCGGGCAGGTAGAAGTCGAGTGGAATCTCTAACTAGAGAGAATCTCTATATGAGGCTTGATTTTAGAGGGTAGCCCTATTAGTTGGGTTTAACAAATGTCCAAAGCATTGGAAAATAATATTTTATGGGAATTATAAGACAAATAAATTCGGTATTAATTAATTTCTGGGAATATTAGAAATATTTTCATTATCTGAGAATATAATCAAAGTTTTTTTTTTGACATTTCTCCGTAAATTTATCCTTCGCAAAAGATATCCAACAAAGAAATATAATCGAAGAAAATATTGCTTTTAGTTTGGGGAACTTCTAAGTCAAAGAAATTTGTTTGCTCATTTTTCAATATTTTGAGAGCCTTAGAAATAAAGAAATAAGCCTAAATAAGCCTTTTCTTCTCTTTAAAATTTTTTCCATTACGCTTCACATCTTTTACAGGGTACCCGCACCGTCGCATCCTTGATTTTGCAAAGCAATTTTATGTTTTTCTTTTGCCGAGCGCCGCTTTGGTGGATGGAAAATTGACAAAATGCAACGTTTTTGGTGTTCATTACGCTTCGACGACAGAGAGGCTCAGGACGCAGCACGCAGGACCTCCTCCTCTAATGGTCGTGCAATTTCCCTGGCAACTCCCGAAGCCAATTGGGATTTTTCCAAATCGGAATATTCAATTTTTTTTCCCGTCTGTTTTGGTGGTGGCTGATTCCCGTTTGGGACACTGCATATTGCCAAGGGGAGGTGGTGGTGGGGTTTTCAGCCGTTGGGCTGGTGAGGCGTGTATCGGTTCGAGGGGGGTGCTGGTGGTGCATTTTCCAGTTCTTGTATCCCATTCAGGAATCGCAGAGGGTTGTATCCTCGTATCCCCGTATCACACGTTACGTCAAAAGGTCAGCAGCAGCAGCAGAGGCCTTTTCCATGGGGTGGAAAAAAAAGACACGAAAATGTTTTCCAATTTTGTGATTTAGGGATTTTGAAACCTTTGTAAAAACTTGACTTTGTAGGGGTTTTACGTTGCGATTTGAGGAGTCAATATATGGATTTATAGCGTAAAAGTAGGATATAATTGGTTGTACTTTGAAGATTTTTAAATGATAATAAATATAATGAAAGGGAAGGGAAGCTACATTCCACGTTTATTATCCTATTGGATTGTCTCCGTACCCGTCTAGATGAAGCAGAAAAAATCCTTTCTTCTCAGGAAAAGGAAGAATATTGACTCTTTCTTCTAAAGAGTATTGCAGCATATAAGTGGGCTCATAATGGACTGTAAAAGTATTTCGTCTAGCTCCCAAGTTTAGTTTTTCTTGGGATCACTGCTTCAGGGGTGCCATAATTAAAATAAATGATTCTTAAAATCAGTTTTTCCCCATCCTAATTCCACAGTCTTCTAACTTCTTCTAACTTTTTTCTAATTGGTCCCATTTCTGACCATTTTTGAGTAATTTACAGTGGGAAATTCGGGAGTTATTCAGTTCTAAGCTGATAAATTAGTTATAAGACTTGTTCAAAAAACCCTTAGTATAATTTTCTCTTTATTTTTTATTTTTTTCTACGATACAAACAATTGGAAACAATTGTTCTCTAGTTGTTTATAGAAAACTCCACAAACACATAGCATCAAAGAATTTTCCGCAATTAAATAAACATTTTCTTAAATTTGAGTCATTCAAAATTTTATGGGATTGAAAGATTTATTTTCAATCCCATAAAATTTCTCACACAACTTTATACAACTGCGAGTCCCACTGTACGCGTACGACGTGTTTTCCACTGTAATTTACTGACCTGCACCATTTTGTTGCTGCGTTTCCTTTTATTATTATCCAGAAATCCAGAAACTGTAAATCAAAGCGCCTGAACCGGCAAAACAGTCAATGGAACGACCGAGAGAGCGAGCAAACGAATTGCGAGGCAAAACAAAAAACGCAAAAGCAAAGTTACAACAACAACAACACACAACTTAAAGATTGAGCAAAGAGCGCGCGCGATATTTAGAAAGACGGAGAGAGAGAGAGCGAGAACGGGTAGCACGTGCTAATTTCACTTTTGTTTTATTAAAATTTCCCTTTATTCGTATTCTTTTTATTATTATTCAATACCAACACACGCGCGGCACACACACACACATTGCAGTTTGCCAGCGAAAGAGCGGGAGAAATGCAGGAATAAACACGCGGCGGCCGAGAATTTTTGTTGCGTTTTCAATTTAATTCTTGTTGTTGCTTTTGTTTTGTGTGTGCTTGCTGTTGCTTTTGTAGCGCGAATTCATTGCATTTTGATGTTTGTTCGTTGGCTGCACTTTTCACGCGATGTCCACGTTTTCCGGGCTGGATTTTCCGTGCAATTTACCGTACGAACCGAACGTGTTCTGTTTTGGGTGGAAATTGCGGTAAAAATTCTGCTGCGAACCAACATTTGCCGTACGAACCGAACTAGAGGTGTCAAACCATCGTGGGCACTATCGATAGTATCGATATTTTACTGCTAGCCTCTACTATCGACGGTTTTGCGACAATCATGAGCTACAGTCGTTGCGCTTTTAATATGTTTGGATTGTCTGCTATAAGATACGAAGACACATTTGTAAACAAATCGGCAGGTGGCATCTAATTTTTACAATGGACAAGTTCCTAAAAGGTTTCAATGGTTTTTTAATAATTATTAGAGCTATCACGATAGTATCGATTGTTTTTTCAAAACATTAAACGTTGATATTCCTCGATTTTGATATTCCTTTTAATATTACTAGCTAGCTGGGCCCTAAAAATATTTTTAATAGAAATTTAATAGATTCGCAGGTTTTTAGAACCCTTTTTTAAATTTCCCTATTAATTCAAATAAAAAAAATTTTATCCAATTCCTCAATTTTGATATTTTGTTTAGGATTGCCTAATACTAAAAATTTTTCCACTTTTTTTTTGTTTTCAAAACTATTTTTAATGGGATTGTTTACATATTACGGTTCAAACAAAAGCGGCCAAAGCATAAAACGTAAATGTTGACTAAATGTGACGTCACATGTTGCTGGTCAACAAAGTTACATCTGTGCGTATGGATCTTTGTATACCTTATTTCTTTTAATTGATGTTAAATGTTTTGTTCCAAGCTCCATTGAAACATTATTTATGATTTTTCCTAGATTGATATATTTTTTACCTTTTAATGCATATGTTTTGTGTTTTATAAATACATTTATCCCGGTTCTGATACCTATTATTGGTACCCGTGAGCTGCAAAACTTTGTTAAAATCATTAGAACAGAGACTAAGTAGTTTCTGCATTAATTGGAGCCTGAAATTACAAACAATATCTTAAATCCATAATATCCATTTTCCCAAGGTATTCAGACTTGTTGCTCAATCCGTTACAAAGTTGCACAATTCATTTCCCCATGTTGCAGTCAATTTTTCCCATACAAATCAAATGTTCATTCCATACGCGTTCCCGTTAAGAACATGTCGCTCAAACCACAAAAATGAGGGGAAAGTCACCACTAAAAAGCTCTCTTCACCACTGAAAAGAGAGCAAATTTTAAAAACCCGCGACGAATTGAGAGCGAAAACTGTCAGTATTTTTTGTGCGCTAAATTGAGTTTGGCGGTCAATTTGAAATGTGTCTAAATATATGGAAAAATAAACCTCAGAAACCGAAAAAAAATCAGGTTAATCAGGTTAGTAACCAGTAAATATTAACAAAAAAATTATTCCGGTTCTGATACTTATTATTGGTAAAAAAGAGACTGACTAGTTTCGGCATAAATGGAGCCTAAAATTACAAACAATATCTCAAGTCCCCAATATCCCTTTTTCCAAGGTATTCAGGTTTGTTGCAAAATAAATGTTATTTAACATTAACAATGAGAAAGGAAAATTATATATCTGTCTCTTTCTGTAAACATTTAAATTTTCTATTAGAATAACAGCATTGGAAAGTTTGTTGCAGCCACATGCTGCAATTACAACATTGGCAACATGCTAAGTTGCTAGCAGCATGCTGCTGGGATTTTTGCTACAGTTTGATGCTGCCAGCAACATGTTTTTAGTTTCAATGCTGTTATCGAATAATATCGATATTTTTTCTGCGCTAAATGGCAGTCAATTTGAATAATATCTTAATCTATCTTAAAACATAGATTGGAACTTGATTAAATATGATAAATGGTTGAAATTTTGGCACTGGGGATTATAATAAAAGGGAATTTTTTTCATTTCATATCAAGCCATTTTAATTGAAATAGTACACCAAATCATACGCTTCATCCTCGTGACAGTGTGGTGGGCAAAACCACACTTTAGGCACACGTACGGATTGTGGAGTTGCTTGCAAGTTGAAACCCTGGCGCTGGCTCTTCAAATTTAGGCGGGATTTGAAAATGTCTTTGTCTAACTTATGAATTAAGACACCCTTCACAAATTAAGTTCGTGCGAGCAAGACCAATAGAACTTTCTTCATGTTTGGGCGATTCGGTGAATGTTAAATTCTTTTCTCTTATATACACTGATAGAAAAACGGCATAGCCAAAATAACTAAATTCATATTTGAATTTAATATGCGATTTTTAAATACAAACATAGCAAAACTAAATAGAATTCACTTTGATTCAAATATAAATGTATTAAAAATGCTTTTTTAATACGATCATATTAAATCTAAATACAAAACACTTAAAAATAACTATAATATATTAAATTTGTAGTTTAATATGTTTCATATTTAAATTGAATATTATTTTGACTTGATTTCTTTTAAAATCAAATGGCAATTTTTTTATTTTAAATATTCCATGTTAAATAAAATTAAATATTTTTTGTATTTATTTTAACTATGTTTATAATATTTCGTTATGTCCCTCGAATCCCCAACTGGTTCAAGCTGCTGCCACCTGGAATACAGGGGCATAATCACAACCAATGCAGTTCTACTCATGTTGCGATTATTTCTAGTTGAAAACTTTAACCAATTCACACCATGAGGACTTGAAATGTAGTTCGCGTAGGCAAAATAATAACCAAATAGCTTAAAAATGAAATATACTCAAAATAAATATGAAACATATTAAATTTAAGCATTAAATATTTTTAAATTAAATTTGAAACATACATATTAGATTTAATTATGAAGCATATTAACTTTATATATGAAATATATTAAATTTAGATATTTTTATATTTTTATAATCAAAATGTAAGCGAAAACTATTGAATTTTAATACAACCACTTTTGGATGAAAATCAATGGCACAATTATTAAATATTTTATTATTATTATATTATTATTTTATTATTATATATATTATTTCTCTCGGTGTGGTACAATACGATTTCATACATCACGGATCCATTGGCTTTGGATTAAACTGTGATATTTTCCATTACTTGGATCAGACTTCCCGTGGCAAGCGGGCTATGACCACCCTACCATTCCACAGCTAACGCCTGAACCTAACTTATCCAGTACAAGAATAACAACTATGAACGTATATAAATGTTCAGCGCGTTTATTGTTCAAAGAAAATGCGCAGATTAATTCGATCCATTTCGTTCCCCTTGGAGTACGGCTCCTTTACTGAGGCGATCGGGCTTGTAACGTTGCCACATTTCGTGAGGTGAAAGAGTCGCCATCCCGCTCACTTGGCTTATCGACAGGATTGCGAGGCAGGCCAACAGAACCAGCTTCATAGTCGAAAGATTTAATATCCGCTAAATTCTCTGCTCTTATATACCCTTTCAGCTGTCATTATACGAGTTCAAGCCTCACAGATCCATTGGCCATGGATCAAGCTGTGATTTATTCCATTTCTTACGGAAAACTTCCACGCAAAGAAAACTTAAAGAAAAAATTTCAATAAATTTCAGATTAACAATAAGTTTTTGTATTCCATTTTTTAATTATTATTATTATTTATTCCCTGAAGGCTACGCTCGCTGCGTGCCCTGCGGCACACTTTCCCCTCGATTTTTGGGCAGATTAGCGCTTTGCATTGGGTGGATGCGACGGGCGACCTAGAATACCCGCTATAAGTGCGTTGCTTAGGGACAGGTATGCGACGAGGACAAACAGTACCAGCTTCATGATTAGGCGATTCTGATATCTGCTCGATTCTCTGCCCTTATGTACCCCTTCAGCTGTTACACTTCGATTTCATGCCTCGAGTATCATTGGCTGCGGATTAAACTGTGATATTTCATATTTCTGACGGCAAAGACATTGAACTTTGGCATTAAGCACAGACTTCCTGGTGCGCTCGTTCTTTTTTGTTCTTAGTTCCATTTTGAGCTCTGGTTTCTATTTGTAAGCGAATGTACCTACAATTTGTGGATGGTGTAAGTTCGAAAACTTATTTTAGTTTGCACTCGGTACTTGATATCGTCTAAACAGTTTAAATTTTGAATGTAAATGTATGACGTCCGTGCTGAAAAACGGTAATCAATTTGACTTTTGTTGTCCATTATAATTTTAAAAGCTAAAAAATACACACCCTTATATAACCTTCTTACATATTATTGTGTTCAAATAAAAGACTTTCCACATGCCTCACCCGCGGCATAGACCGCTTGCACCAGGAAGCCTGCTCTTAATACCAAAGTTCAGACAATGAAATGAAATATTCCATAAGAAATATGAAATATCACAGTTTAATCCGCGGCCAATGATCCCCGAGGCATGAAACCGTATTGTAACAGCGGAAAGGGTATATAAGGGCTAAGAACTTGGCGGATATCAGAATCGCCCAAACATGAAGCTGGTACTGACGGTCTTCTTTGGTTTGCTGTCGCTGAGCCAAGCAATTATACCGTATATTCCACCAGGCTGGGATGGCAAGCCCATAGATTTGCATAGCTTGATTATCACGCGCTGAGAAATGTACTTTTAATTCTTGTGCTGGTTTGGTTAAATAAAGGCGGTAGCTGGGCAATTGTAGGCAGGAAGGTCACACGAACCGCCACGTAAGAAATTAAAAATATCACAGTTTAATCCATGGCCAATGGAACCGTGAAGTATGGACTCGTATGGAGCTGAAAGGATGCCTAAGAGCAAGTAATTTAGCAGATAGCAGATAGCAGATATCAAATCGCCCGAGCATGAAGCTGATTTTGTTGGTCTTCCTTGTATTTATTGTGTGGCTAAATTGTAATTTAAATTCAACCTAGAGACCCAGAGGGCACGTTGTGAGTCGCTTCGGTTGCCGCGACTCTACTTTTATACTCGTTCTCGGTCAGTATACATACAAGACTTATATTATGGAGTACATTGTACACACATATTTTGCATGCATACAAATATTTTATTTGTTTACATTTTTTGATGAAATAAAAAATATCACAGTTTAATCCATGGCCAATGGAACTGTGAAGTATGAAATCGCTTTGTAACAGCTGAAAGGGTATATAAGGGCAGAGAATTCATCAGATATGAAAATCGCCCCAACATGAATCTAATATCGGTTGCCTGCAGTCTAGTATTTATAATACTGTATCCACCCGGCCCTCCTTACAGAAGAGCAATGCCTTAAACTGTTTAAATTGAGGGGACCAAGTGCGGGAAAGCCAGGACACCCAGCGAGCGTAGTCTTCATGTGGCCTGAAGGCAATGAACGAAGTGGATCCAATTAATCTGCGCACTTCCTTCCCCATCCAATAAACGCTCTGAGACACTTCACTTTTATTTTTGTGGCAGCTTAGATTAGGTTAAGGCGGTGGCTGGGGGATAGTGGGAGAGGCGGCCTTCTTTGCCCTAGCCTCTATGCTCAGTTTCCAGCTTTAGATCGACCAGACCAAGTCGATGATCAATGTGATCGAATGTATAGAGAGCCCACAGCATAGCCCACAGACGCCATCGTTCCATCGTCTTCAGCAGTAAAGAAGCAGAAAAGAGTAGGCGGAAAGGAGCTGGTCGCCCGCGGCATACACCGCTTGCACCAGGAAGTCTGTGCTTAATACCAAAGTTCAATGTCTTTGCCGTCAGAAATATGAAATATCACAGTTTAATCCACGGCCAATGATCCTCGAGGCATGAAATCGTATTGTAACAGCTGAAGGGGTATATAAGAGCAAAGAATTTAGCAGATATCAGAATCGCCCAAACATGAAGCTGATTGTGATTTTCCTCGTCGCATACCTGTCGCTAAGCAACGCGTTAATCTACCCAAATCCAGGGGAAACTCCGACGGACTACGAGGACTACCGAATGTACTCCAATAATAAGAAAATGCATCGAGTTAATCTGCCCAATTCCCCCACACAATAAACGCCATAAGGCACTTGATTTTTATTCTTGTGAGGGTTGGACTAAGTTATGGCGGTAGCAGGGAAATGTCGGAATGGCGGGAAGGTAACCCGAGGCGAGGCATAGCCCGCCACGTAAGAAATGGAATATGTCACAGTTTAATCCATAGCCAATGGATCCGTGAGGTATGAAATCGTACTATAAGAGCTGAAAGGGAATATAAGAAAAGTTAATTCAGATATTGCATTTTCTATAAGATGCTTTAAATTCAAGAGTGGATCCACGAGGACCAACACCAGGACCGTATGGAATCAGTCCAGTAAAACCTTTTACTTTTTGCTCGACGTGGCCTTAACTGGGATGCAGGTGTGAGACTGCCATCTTGCCCTCGTAGATTGCGTCTAATGAACCGTCCAACCTTAGTTAGTCGTATAAAAATGCTTGGGGTGATCTGATCAAGGGTGACGTAGATAGCCCTGACTTGTTGA
The DNA here is from genome assembly GCA_018150905.1 of Drosophila ambigua. NCBI lineage: Eukaryota > Metazoa > Arthropoda > Insecta > Diptera > Drosophilidae > Drosophila > Drosophila ambigua. The sequence goes on from JAECWS010000100.1 coordinate 20,820,291, forward strand.
GCCGCATAAAGTTTGCGATTCCTATTAGATCTACTAGAAACTTTATTCCTTTGTTCCACTGTGTAGTTCAAATTATTCCTTGCACGAACCATTTGGGGTCCTATGCTCGGACTTCAATTCCCTCTACCATATAACATCCACCACTAATTCCCTTCCTCTTCTTAAATCTTAAACATATCTCTCCCGAAATTATTACTCTTTCTCAGCTATCTTTGCTGCATGCTCGCAATCGGTTCGGTAGCAAGCGTCGCGCGTCATGCGGCAGCGCCCCTCGTTCAGTTGGCTGCGTTTGTTCCGCGCCTGGGTTCCGCGCGTAACAGGCTTCGGCTTGGTGTCGCATGGGCCACTTGATGGTGCAGTCATTGCATCTCAACGTCCAGACAAAAGTAGGCGGAAAGGAGCTGGTCACCCGAGGCATACACCGCTGGAACCAGGAAGTCAGTTCTTAATACCAAAGTTCAATGTCTTTGCCGTCAGAAATATGAAATTTCACAGTTTAATCCACGGCCAATGATCCGTGCGGTATGAAATCGAATTGTAACAGCTGAAAGGGTATATAAGAGCAAAGAATTTGGCAGATATCAGAATCGCCCAAACATGAAGCTGGCACTGTTTGTCCTCGTCGCATACCTGTCCCTAAGCAACGCCATAATGAATTACCCAAATCCAGGGATACCGTCGGATTACGATGATGATATTTTGTGATTTGTGGTGCAAAAAGCACTGGGGGAGTCCCACCAAACGACAAGTTTTTGTCTCGCGACTAGCCCCTGGCCACACATCAAATGCTGTGCAAAATAATAAAATAAAATACAAATTAATATTGGTATTTAAATCAAACAAAAGTAATTTTAAATGAATTTCGAAACAATTTTTCAATAAAATTAACAATTTTTTCTTTTCCAATCTTTTAAAAACCAACTGAAAATTGAATTCAAATAAAACCGCACATACATCGATATGTAAAATAGGTAAACATCGATAAAAAAAAACACAAGAAGAAGAGTGCGCTGACATCGATGCCACCAGTCGATGTTTCGCGTTTGCCATTAACAAAACATGCATTTAAATGCCATTCGAAAGCATGTCCCAGCTCTTATCGAATACTAATTCGCGAGCAGCTTCACATTCCTCATCATTTATTCTTACTTTCAGTATTCCTTTAGTATATTTAGTATTAATTTTCAACTATCGAGACCCGCAGCACATCGATAGCCCTGATGAAATTCACTCCCTGCGCATCACTAAGACTTGCTGTGCTCAATTTTTGTTTACTTTTTTTTGCAATCGAATTTGAAGCTAATTTAAGCGACTAAACAATGTCGGACAACGAGTACGAACGCTTTGAGATCACCGACTACGATCTGGACAATGAGTTCAACACGAACAGACCGCGCGGGCGGCACAGCAAGCATCAGCAGATCTACGGTAAAGATATTCTTTCTTTTGGTGCCCCAACGAAAACCCTCAAGAAAAAACCTCTTTCCAGGCATTTGGGCGGACGACAGCGACGAGGAGAGCCCCGGCGACGGTGGCGGCCAGAAGCGTCACGGCCGCCAGGCAAAGGACTACACAATGCCCGTGAATTTCGTGGCCGGCGGCATTCAGCAGGCGGGCAAAAAGAAGAAAAAGCCGCTCAAGGGCGAAGAAAAAGCCGGCAAGGAGGAGGCAGGCGACGCCGAAGATGCCGAAAAGAGCGACGACTCGGGGCAGGACAATGGGCGCCCAGCCTTTGGGCAGAGCGATCCCAGTTCGAACAGCTCCGAGGAGGAGGTGGAGCGACCCGCAATGAGAGGCAGCCAAGCCAAGCCCACGTTGTTCAAGCATCAATCGCACATCGCTGGCACTCGGAATGTGGGCGCCTGGGAGCAGCACACGCGCGGCATTGGCGCCAAGCTGCTGCTGCAGATGGGCTACGAGCCGGGCAAGGGTCTGGGCAAGGATCTGCAGGGCATATCGCAGCCGGTGCAGGCGCACGTGCGCAAGGGACGCGGCGCCATTGGCGCCTATGGCCCCGAGACCGCCGCCAGCATTGGCGGCAAAGCGCAGGCCATCAAGGTGGACGAGGATGTGCGCGAGGCCAAGGAGTTCAAGGAGCAGATGAACAAGTGGCGCAAGGGCGGCCTGGCCGAGCCCCAGGAGAAGGCCGCCGGCAAGCGCTACTACTACAAATCCGTCGAGGAGGTGATCGCCAAGGGCAAGAAGTCCACGCATCTGCTCTCCGAGAAGCTGAGCAAGCAATTGGGCAATGTGCCCGTCATCGATATGACGGGGCCGGAGAAGCGCGTCCTCAGTGGCTACCATGCGCTCGCCCAAACCAAAATCACGCCCGAGGAGACGCTCTACGACGCGGAGGCGGGCGGCGCATCCGTGCCGGTCTTTGCCCTGCCCGAACTGACGCACAACCTGCAGCTGCTGGTGAGCCAGTGCGAGCAGCAGATCATTGCCATTGACAAATCGGAGCGCGAGTCCGAGAGCCAGCAGGCGGCGCTCCAGTGCGAGTACAAGAAGCTCGAGGAGATTGTCCAGCTGGAGCGGAACCACATCAGCACGCTCGAGGAGGTGCTCGAACGTGTGGAGCGGCTGAGCGAGGATCCCGAAATCACACTGCATGCCGCGGAGAAGCTGTTCCTGCAGCTGCTGGATGACTTTGCCGCCGAGTTCAAGGAATTCGGGCTGGCCGATCTGGCGGCGGGCGTCATTGCGCCGCTGGTGAAGCGCGAGCTGGTCACCTGGCAGCCCCTGGAGGAGCCCACACAGCCGCTGCAGCTGATCAAGAAGTGGCGCGGAATGCTGCAACGCGAGGAGCCCGCGGGCCAGCAGCCGCGCAATGTCTTCGATCCATATTCGTCGCTGATTTGGGCGGGCGTGATGCCCTCGTTCCGTGCGTGCGCTGCCGTGTGGCAGCCCAAGGAGCATCCGCCGATGGCCGCGCTGCTGGATGCCTGGGCGCCGCTGCTGCCCACATGGGTGCTGGACTCTGTGCTCGAGCAGCTGGTGCTGCCGCGGCTCGTCACGGGCGTCTACGATTGGGATCCGCTCACCGACACGGTGCCCATACACAGCTGGGTGCTGCCCTGGCACGCCATTCTGGGCAGCAAGCTGGAGGAGTCCGTCTACCCGCAGATACGCAGCAAATTGGGCGTGGCCCTGCAGGCGTGGTCGCCGCAAGATCGCTCCGCGCGGGCCATGCTAACGCCCTGGGCCAAGGCCTTTCCGGAGGAGGAAATGGTCGACTTTCTGCAGCACCACATCACGCCCAAGCTGCAGGGCGTGCTCTCGGAGTTCATCATCAATCCGCTGCACCAGGACCTGGAGCAATGGAACCAGGTGTGGGAGTGGCACGAGCTCATCCCGCCGATGCACATGGCCAAGCTGCTGGACAAGCACTTCTTTCCGCGCTGGATGCAGGTGCTGGTCATGTGGCTGAACCAGTCGCCGGACTATGCGGAAATCTCGCGCTGGTACACGGGCTGGAAGGGCATGCTGAATGAGCCACTGCTGCGGGAGCCCAGCGTCAAGGAGCATCTGCGTCGTGCCCTCGACATGATGCATCGCGCGAGCGACGCCCTGCTGCAGCCCACAGCAGCGCCGCCACCGCCCACACCGCCTGCACCGCCCTCGGTGGCGGGTCTGTTGCCGCCACTCATGATGATGGATGTGGCGCCGCCCACGCAGCTGGAGTTCAAGGAGTTGGTCTCGCAGAAGTGTGCGGAACTGGGCATCATTTTTGCCCCACTGCCGGGCCGAAGGGAAATGGGCAAGCAGGTGAGTCTCAGGGCGCCTGGAATTTCTAGCTCTTCCCTTGCTAATCTTTTCCTTTCTTCGTTTTTTGTAGATTTATCGCGTGGGCAAACTCTTTTGCTACATCGATCGCAATGTGTGCATGCTGAGCGACAGCTCATTTAGCAATTGGCAGCCGGTGGCCCTCAATCATCTGCTGGAACGCACACAGGCGGGTTTGTTCTAGCGACGGGCGGCTGGAGGAGGAGGAGGCCCCAATCGGGCGAATACCAGAGATCGTTGGATGTTGGATGATGGCAGCTGCCACAGCAATGGTTGGAGTTCTGCGCACAGCAAAGATAATGGCAAATAAAAGCGAAAGGAAAGTGGAAATGGAAAGGAAATGGAAGTGATTATAATTGAGGATCTGAAGCAGGATTTTTGCTGCTGTGGCTGTTCTTGGAGGCTATTCCAATGCCACTTTGCTGGAAGTTCTCTGTGTGCTTTGAGCTGTTCTTTGGGCTAATAAAACACACTGCACAGACACACAAAACCCTGTAGAAAATGCTGTAAGTTAGCAGATGCTCACAGTATGTGCAGATTGGCTTTATTCCTAGCTAGAAACTAGTCTTAGAACCCTGATAAGACGCTCCTTAAGGCAACATTTGACAAGGAGACAAAAAAATTGCAAATTAGCTTTACAAATTCTCAATATTAAATTTGATAGCAGATAAAAACGAAATAATCTAAGCCCAATTAAACGCGTTAAACGTAAACGATAACTGATTGTCTCGAGCGTATTGGCAGAGTCATTGAATATTTATTGGCAGCCTGCACGTGCGCCATGAGCCATAAAATAAACCCAAAAAACACAAGAAAGCAAGGAACGTAATCATAATAATCTATAATTTAAAAATCACATAATAATAATTTTTTGTTTTGTTTTTGGGATAATCATTATTGATAATAATTATTTTTATAAATTATTATTAATGATCAAAACTCAAAAATAATGATTAAACTTTGAGTTTTATTTTTTCGCTCAAATATAAAACTCAAAGTTAAATAATGAAAATATCATGGGGAGCTGAGAAAAATTAATACATATCTTTCTTGAGCTCCTATCAAAGAAAGAAAATTCAAACTTATCATTTGCATTATCCAAAAGATTTATTCGTTGACATTATCTATTGATTGGCGCCAATTAATTGCTGCTGATAAAAGCAACTGAAACATACAAATTAATATAGGCACAAGCAGCGCGTTCAGCTATTGGATTGTTCTTTTGGGCAGCGATTAGAAGGAGCAATCGTATCGCCCAGATAGCTGATAAAGTTGCTTCGATTTGGATTCTTTCTTTCGTGTTCAGTTTCATTGCGTAGCTGCACATCAAAGGTGGGTCGTGGCGGTGGTGGTGTCTCGGTATCTCGATCGTTTATGGACCATATGGGCCTTGCCTTTCAACACAATCTACATAGTGATATAGACGCTGAGTCATCAATTGATTTCTCCCTCTGGTAATTCCAAAATAATTAAAATTCAAGTGTTTGACAAGTATTTCCAAAGAAAAAAAAAACAGATAAGACTCAAGTGCAAGCTGTCGTAGGGAATACAATTTATAGATGTTTGAGTGATATTTATTTATATTTGGACTGCCTCGGTACCCGGTGAATTGTGCCTTCAAGTACAACAAATATGAGCATAAAGTGTATCATTTATTATCCAAAAAATAAACCAAAAAGTGTGTGAATCTCTAGCAAACAGTTGCAGTATTTATTGCACCTTTTGGGCGTCATTGATACGCTTCCCAAGAAGTCATAGAAACGTATCAAACACTAGCAATTAAATGCAGTAGAAATGTCGTTTTTGATTGCTTTATCAACACAGAAGTCAGCCCAAGTTATTGAGTTCAGGAAACGACACTTTAAACCCATTCGTTCGATTGCGGCCAATACTCAGTAGGCAGACGGGAGTTATATGGTATTTGCTGTACGGAAACTTGAGACTGTAAAGATATGAATTAAAGGAAATTGCAAAACAGGTATTAGAAGGGCAGCAAAAGTGGAACTAAAAATAAAAAGATCAATGCAACTATTTATATATTTATATACCAATTATATCAGTAATCAAAAGTGCAAAGAAATTGTTTATATGCTAATTATATCAGTAATCAAAAGTTGAAAGGAATATCCCATACTTTTTAGCATATTTTCAAGTTTGTGTCGTGCAAGCAGGCCACTCGATAGCACTTATAATTTCTTAACTTATATATGAAATTTATTAACGTATTACTGTTGCCATGATGCTGGTAAGTCCAAGATATCAAGACTTCCAGCGGTTAAAGTAGGCCATGAAAAGCTATTCTGCAGCTGATCTACATACGAGTATATAAAAGGAAACTTTTCAAAGTGAATTTTTAATGGAGTATCAGAGTTCACTGTGTCAGTCGATCGAATGGATCGGTGGATAGAATCCATATAAATTGGCATATTGTATGTATAAATATTCGCGGAAAAGCCTTTGAGACAGCTATCACACTTTTTATTTATTTGTCGATTTATTTATTAAGAGTGGATCTTGCAGACCATAAATATTAAAGCTGTAAAATTAAATGCAATATGTAGAAAATATGTATAAATTAAAAGCTTATTAATGCATCGAATGTCAGGCATATAGAATTGATAGGAAAGCTCTCAGCTATTTTAGCTACTATTTTTGTTCTAATTATTTTAAAGTGTTTGTTTGTTCTATAGAAAAATATGTCTTTTAATGGAATTACAGCCATATAATTAATATTTTCCAATTTTCAAATATTTTCCATTTGAACAAATATTTTAAATATTTAAAAGTTTATCATTTAACTTTATTTTGAATAAAATAAAGTTTTTGTTTAAGTATTTTTAAAAGATTTACAATATTTGCAATTAAATATTTATTTGTTATATATTGTGTGTCAATTATTTAGTAATTTTAGCGGATTCATAGCATACTTCTAAAGTTTTCTTGAACAAAATATTTAGGCTATTTTTTGTAGCATTTGTAGAATTTTTCCTTAGTGCATAGAATTTTCTGAGATGATTTATAGAGCGACCATCAAAAGTCTGCTTCAAGACAGGTCAGATCCAATCCAAAAAAAAAAACGAAATAAACTGTATATAGCTGCCATAAATAGAGTCGTTCTATCTATGAAAACGTGCACATATTATTTTCCCTTTTACGCCGTTTACTCTTTTCTTTTTTTCTTTTTGGGTTTATTGAAAGGGAATGGGAGAGAGAACCCATAATAATTAGCACTATCGCAAGCATAATAATGGCACACGGCACATAAAGGCATAAAATTAGGCACCAAAACTGGGCACGACCTTTGGGCTACAGTTTCGTTTGGCCGCCACGTTTTGGGAGTAGTTTTACCCCATCAAAGGGTTGTGCGGTAATGAGAGCCTCGCCCCTCTCAGTGGCCTTATCAAACGCGGAGTGTGTCCAAGTTTTGGTTTTTTTGTTTTGTTTTTTATTCGATTTCTCAAATTTGTTTTATAGCTGCGGCTGAGGCCATAAATTAAGGAACATCCGAGTGCCACGCCGCAAAGCTCAGACGGAAAGCGCAGCGCCATGGCCAAATGTAATCGCGTGTGGCCCATTCTAATTCTTCTCACGGTGTCCCTGGTGCTCGTTTGGCGGAACTTGCAACAGGCTCAGCATCTGACTCAGCCACAGTTATCCAGCAATATCGTATCCCATTTCACCTCTAAGGAAATCAACGAATCCTTGTTCACCACCGAGGAATATCCCGAGGATTATCCACAAGTGGAAGAGCCGCCCGTTCCGCCGCTGACACCACGCGGCCAGATACTTCAGCAATTATTGAAATGCCGCACACGCAATCTGACATTTGAGCGGCTGCAACATGGGGAATACTGGCTCTTGCAGAATCTGATCATTGGCCGCAAGAGTCGCTTGATACGCTGCACGGAAGCGATAACCTACACCACCAATGGCGACTATACGTTCTTCGATAATCTGGAAATGGTGGCAGAACGGTAAGTTGTTGAGGCACCTATCGCTAGAGCCCCTGGAAATAACCGATACTCGCACATAATCTATGGGAATATCTGGCAAATTTATGGCTTACTGATAGCAAGTTATGTTCAGTTTTTATTTTAATTGTTTTACATTATTTTGTGGGGGAAAAGTTAATGCCTATGAAAGGGGGAAGGCACTGCCTAGCCGTAGGGTGTACACCTTTAAAACTACACAATTTTAATGCCAACAATATGCAGAATCATAAATAATAATCTTAACTGACAGCTACTCAAAAATCATTGCAATCGGCTTGGTATTACAGACAGAATGAAGCAAAAACCAGCCACTTGTGCCGCGAAAAAAACGTATTAAGCGATCAAAAAATCCATCTAAAAATAATTCAAAAATTCCTCTTAAATTGCTCTGAGTTATAACTGAAACCCACACCTTCTTCTCTCTCCCACAGTTGGCGCGCACCCATTAGCTTTGCGGTTCACGCGCCTGGCTATGATCTAAACACAACGCTGGACTCGATACAATATGTGAAAAATTGTCTGCCTGGCAGCGAGTACATCAACGACTATGTGACCTTTCATGTGTACTTCTCCAATTTGCACATGCCCCAATATGTGCCACACGATGCGGCAGAGGTGCTGCAGCGGCCATGTATTTGTGAGCTAGAAAATGGCAGTACAGCACCGCCGCCGTGGACTTTGAGACCACGCAGCGCCATGTACAAGGTGGCTGCAAATCTGACATATCCGATCAATGTCGGCCGGAATATAGCACGACAGGCGGCCAACACGTACTTTATCTTTGCGTGCGACATCGAACTGTATCCGAGCGTGGGATTTGTGGAGCAGTTTCTCGATATGGTGGCCGGCAATCATAGCATTTTGGCACTGGATCCGGGACAGCCGCGTAGGGTTTATCCTCTGCCCGTCTTTGAGCTAAAATCGGGTGTGCCCATACCCAATGACAAGGCGCAGCTGCTGGCCCTCTATCGTGATGAGATGGCTCAGACGTTCCACAAGCGGATGTGTGCCTCCTGTCACACGGTGCCTGGGCAGGAGGACTGGCTGAAGCGTGCGCCCAGCGACACGGATGAGCTACAAGTGTGGAGCGAAACATTGCGCGAGCAGGAGTTTAGGCACTGGGAGCCCTTCTATGTGAGCGACAATAGGGAGCCAATGTTCGACGAGCGTGTGACGTGGGAGGGGCAGTCCAACAAACGGATACAGGTAATTATCGATAAATGATCGCAAATTAATAAAATATATATGGATAAACTGTTGATAATTAATCTATAATTTATCGATTGTAGTTCGATAAATAATGGAAATTGTATCGATAAATTATCGAAGGTGTATCGATAAGGGATCCATAATATTTATAAGCAATCGAACACTTTTAAAATAATCGATTATTATCGATTAATAAAATAAATAATTAATGAATATTTATCGATAAATAATCGAAAGAGAATCGATCTGGAATCCATAGTTTATTGATAGGTAATAGAAACTGTTATATTAAATACTTCTTTCCCTCTCTCTCTCTCTCAGAACTATGCCATGTGCCTCTTGGGCTATGAATATCACGTCCTACATCCCGCCTTTCTCGTCCATAGTCCTGGCATCAAGAAGAAAAATAGCTGGAAATCAGCGCGCACGATATTTGCCAAAGAAATGACACGATTCATTAAGCATAAAATCGAGCCAGAGTATCGAGTGCTGTATGGCAGACGAATGACCTGCACAACGTGACATGGGACACGTGGCCTGGAAACTGACACTAGACCAGAATTAAGTTACAGAAAGTGATATTCTCCATTTATTTGCTAAGTGTTTTATAGTGCAATTTTGTCATTAAGTTCCTTTGTTATTTACAATTAAAATGTACAAATTTTAGGCTTTAAGCGAATCGCTGTTGGAATATCTGAAAATAGCGCGAAGTACGCGAACGCGTGTACCAGCTCTGGGCAAAATCCTTTGGCACTAAACTGCAATTAAAAAGTTGCTTTAAGTCGGGTTAAAGGGGCTTGCCATGGCACTCACCTTATCAGTTGACTGTAGAACAAATGCCAGATATGCCACGAACGCGAGCTTCTGGTTTGGCCAACATTTGCATGAGTCTTGGGCGTGTAGTTCTGCCAGCTATCAAGGGTGCGCCGTATGAGAAAGGCGCCATCCAGTATAATAAAAGTGTAATTCAAGTCAATCAATATTTGGCCCTGGGGAAAAGATTTTAAGATTAATCTAGGGATTGCTTGGAAAATAGAGGAATAGAAATTTAGTTTAGAGCTATAAACATCCACATAAAACTCCATTCTTAAGCCACTTTTTGGGCCACCTGTTAGGCCACTTTCTTTACCTTTAAATTAGCGCCATGCTCATAAATTGATTCCATTTCATTGCTCTCCTCGTAGAGGGGCTCCAACTCGTTGATGCTCACATAAGCCACGCACATGTCCATTTTCTTCGAGCGACTAAAGATGTACAGCTCATCTTTGCTATTGTGAGTGCTCAGCCAATTCATTTGCACATCGATGTCATCGTACACGGGACTCGTGATATTAAAATCCCTCAAAATCATAATCAATTGAAATTTATTCTGCGCCAAAGGTGCCTCCAGCACATGGGGGAATGTCAGCAAACAAAACACGCTAAAAGGGAAGACTACTTAATGAGGAATGACTTTGTAGTAATGATTGCAAACCCACGTCGTGTAGGGCTGTGATATGTCTGCATAGCGCCAGACATCATGATTTAGCACGAAGTTCACAAACTTTTTGGGAAAATTATATGTGGGCAGCAGCTGTATATCCATGGATAAAACGTAATAAGTGAGGACATTGAGACGTGCCACATTCCGCAGCAGATTAATGGGATATTGCAGCTGCTTGCGATGCCAGTAGGTCAGATCTTGTGTCGAATTTAAGTAAATGGACGCTGCATCGCACATCTGGGGATCGGCTGTGAAGCCCATGCTGCCACGCCGTAAATTCTTAGGCATGTGCTGCTGGTGCCACACCAAATGAACGCTCACAAAGCGGCGCATGAGGACACCCAACTGCAGGCAGGTGTTAATGTAGGCCAATCCCTTGATGGTTTTATCCAGATCCTCACCGTTCGCATAGATCGTGAGGCTAATGGGCGCTTGCCATCTGCACAGAGGACACTTTTGGATGGGCCCAATCTTTTTCTGTACTCTCTCTCTCTCTCACCTGATCAGCAACGTTGGCAGCAGCTTCAGATCCACGTAGGTGCCATGTGTGGCCAGCGTAACACTTTCATTGGCGATCAATTCCTCGCCCGCCACTATGTAATTGTGCCACACCCAGTACTCGCCATGCTGCCGCACATACCCTGGATTCTGCCTCGTCGCGGCTATGTTTCGCTCGAAGTTGCTTTGCATATTTTGCAGCAACAGTTTGAAGCTATAGCCGATGAGCACAAGAGTGAGAATCAACAGGATTTTGGCAATAAAGGGAGACATTTTTCTTTGCAGCTTTTTGAGAACAAATTACATATTTATACAGGGTATCAAAAGGCTACTACGAGTAGCTTCTAGGAATATTTATTGTCTAAAGGAAGGAACATATATAGCAATCGAATAATATATAAATTAAAATCGATACATAATCGATATAAAATCGATATATTGTCGACTAATAATTTATCTTTAATCAATATATAATTTAAATGAATCGATAATGTTAAAAAATTCCTCAAATCGATAATTGATCGATCAATAAAATAAAGTCTTAAAATAGTATCTCAGAAACCGATGAAAAATATAAAATATAATATATAAAAATATGAAATCGAAAATGAATCGATAAATAATTGTTATTGAATCGATAGGTAACCAATAAATGAATATATGTTTTCCTCCCCGACTTAACCCTAAGGGCCCTACACACACCAATCTCTACTAAATATTTTTACCAAGCCGATGAAAAGTGCTGGAAGTCACTAGCTTCTTTTTCTTATACAAAAACCCTTCACCATTGACAGCATTTCGTAGCAAAACATTCGAGACAAGTTCCTGTCTGTAAAAATTATGCGACTGATCAAAATTCGTACCCATTGAAGCAGGTTCTTCATCCTGCCACCATTTCTGTGGCTGCAAGTGCCACAATTTTTGACCAACTTTTGGCATTACATAAATAATAATTGGTGGTTGTGGCTGCAGATTGTCAGACTTGGATTTTTCAGTTATTTCCTCACTGTATAGAACGGGATGTAGGGGATCCATGCCATAAAGTCGTTGATATTTTTCACTATGCACCAGAACCATAATCTGTACAAAGGCAATCAAAGCAAAGGTATCATAGGCCACAAGCACTGAAAAATGGGCATAAATATATAGCAGGAATCGGTGCATTATATTTATGGTACATACTTGCATAGAATGTGAGAACGAGTGTCAACGCTATCAGAGTCGTTAGGGGCACGACATGACGTGCAATTCGCAGGGAAATCACCGATAGTAAAACTATTTGTAGTGTGTAAAAGAATTCGAAGACGAACAAAGGCAATACATGGTATTTCTTGAGCTATGGAAGATACAAAAATTATAAACAAGTGGAAGAATGTGGAAAGAACTTTACCCTATAGGCACCAAAGGCACCCAGAATGCAAGACAAAATATGGCAAAAGCTGTAGAGCTGGGCAAACATCATAATTTCCCTGGGATCTGCAATGGCAAATGGGCGTAGTTTTAGTTTATATTTCCGCACTTTATTTACAACTTACATTTCTCCACCCAATTGATGGTTTCTTGCACAATAATACTCGCTCGATAATTTGCATCGTTCTCAAATATGCGAATCACTGCAAATATGAAAGCGGTGCCATTGTCAAATATCACATACATAGTGATGATGCTTTTGCACTGCAAAAATATAAGAGAAACTTTTATAGAAATGTTGCAGATTTTACACTACTTTGATGCGCATATTTACCATGGCAAAAAAGCATATAACGAGTACGCCCAAGCGCACCGAAGCGCAAAAGAAATAGCTCTGCATGAGCACCATTTTGGCTCCAAACTATCTTCATTTGCAGCGACATTTTGTGGCATATCTGTTCGCCCTGAGCCGCAGCCAACGAATGATAAATGTGGGCAATACTCGTATTTTATAAGCCATAAAGCCCATTACCATATGGGGGCTCCAATGCAGATTGGCATCTTTGGAACATGTTTTTGTCATTTGTGTGTTTGGTGGGTAATTGCTTTACCTTTTGTTCTGGCGGCGCAGTGTTTGCTTTGCTGTCGTGGAAATTGGTTAATTTACCGCTTGATTTATGTTTGAACATTACAAATAAAAAATAAATAATAGTTTTGTGCACAATATGTTATTTATGGAATCCTATATGTGCTATTGCTCAGTGCGTTTGGGTGTCATCGTTGTGGCTATTCTAACGATTGTAGGTGCTCCCCCAGAAGGTCCCATCTTTGGTTTAATATTTATTTATCCTTCAGCTACGCTGCCTGGCCTTGAGCATTCTGCTGTTTGTGTTGGGCGTTGCATGTTTTGACCCCGTAATCGATATATTTGAGCACGATGCGGACTATAAGGATCGCAAGTTGGTGCGCAGATTAATCAATTGGATAGAAAATTGCAAGTATTTAAATACAATTTTTTACTGCATTTCTTTTGGCATATATTTTACAATTTAATTAATTTTTCTTTTCTTTTATAGCTCCTGAAAATTTCCTAATTTCGCTGCAGGTCATTTTTTATGCACACATTGCAGCTGCCATTTTGAGTATTTGGGGTTCATTAAAGGTATTTTTTTATACTCTAATTACTGCTTTAAATAATTATTTTCTACCTTTTTTTAGTTACAAAAATGGTTGGTGCTGCCGTTGGCCTTTTTTGAGTTGGCTTACTTTTTGCAGTTCACCATTCAGCATATTTTTCTGATGATAATGCTGAAAAAACAAATCAATTTGGGCTTGCTTATTATTCTCACCCTCATCGGGAGTTTCTATATACGTACGTATTCGCTTTTCGAGGACTAAAATCCAAGCACTAATCCCCACTTTGTATTGCCAGTTTTTGTTGGCTACAATGCCTTCACCTGTGTGGCCATGTTCCAAGTAATTTCGCTGGTGCGCAGCCCTCAGTATCGGGAGCTTTATGGCGATGATCCGTTTCATCCGCTTGCCACGCGGTCGCATCCACACAGGGACTCGTCGATGCAACAGCTGCGTGTGCTCAAAATGGACAATGACAGCGACACGGACATTGATGAGCAGAAGCGTTTGTCCAAGCTGGGTCTGTGGCCGCGTCGCTACCCACAGGTGGTATCCGTAATACCTGTACAGGCGCCATATCCACCGCTCAAGTGGTGGCAACTCCAGGCCGTGGACACGGGCCAGGACAAGCAGCAGCTGGACTCGTCGGCCGTCTATCGTAACTGGCAGCAGGGCGAGCTGCTCAATGGCGTCGGCGGTGATGTGCAGCGAAAAAATGCACTGAATCGCCGCTATGCGGAAAGTCAAATGCATCGATGGTACTAGAAAAAAACTAACGATCCGTGCAGCTTCAATCATGGACCTTAAACAATTGGGAATCCTTTATCAACTTGTTCAATAAAATTATCGATTCCTCTTTTGTGCACTTAACAATCGTGAGACAACGTCCTCTACATTATCCTTAGCTTTTCACTACCAAAACTTTTACGATTTCTGGTCTCCCTTTTCTACTTTTTTTTTGCATAAACGATACTACAGATTATGCAACTGTCTGGGCAGGACACTTTGCATATCCTACAGCGACCAGGAAGTGGGCAAGTGCTGGTCTGGGGTTTGGGGTTTGAGGGTTTTGGAGTGGATGCTTCGATGGTTGCGACTCGACTTACAAATGCTTTTTGCCATTTTACATTCAACCAACAAAATGCACAGCAGCAATAGAAATAAAAAAGAGAAAGCAGCAGCGAAACAGAGAGAGAGAGCGAAAGCAACCAAAAAAAAAGGAGAAAGGGCAGAGGGAGCGCCATAAGAAATGGCCGTTGGACCATTGTATTTTTGATGCAAAAAAAAAAAAAAAAAAATAGAAAAAAACGACAACCAAAAAATCAAAGTGTCTAACAATTGGCGACGGATGCAATGGACCATGAGCCTTCTTTTGGATAAAGCCATGGGGGGGCTTGGGGATACCAACGATACACTCAATTTCTCTCTTTCACTCTCTCTCTCTCTCTGTCGTTCTATCTCTCTGTCTCTGAGTGTGGCAACAACGAACTCTGTGGCACATGGACACGACTTGTCCTCAGGAGATTTTTCGTAGCTGTGTGCTGTGCGCTGACAGTTTTGTTGACTGCTGAATGCTGTTTTGGTCCCCGGCCCTGTTGCTGGGCACAACTTCTGCTCTAATTTAATTAAAAGTTTTCACTTAAAAAACAACAAGAGCCACAAAATATATATGACACACCAAAGTCAATCAGTGCAGGGATCCTGTTTTCTGCTCTACTGGGACTTCAAAAATTGTGCCACAAAAATAATTGTTTCCCTTTTACTATGCAGAAATTTATATGAAAAAGTTAACAGAACGAAATGGAATTATCAAAAAATAATTAAAAATATATACAGTTAAGGCACAAATATAACTTTAAACTAAAGTCTCTTACTTTATGCATTTTGCCCATTTTAATATTCTCTTACATTCCTGTTCCTAATCATTTAATGGCATAATCAGGGCAAACATTTTTCAAACCTTTTTTGTTATTTTTTAGCACACTCTAGGACTTTTCAGGACATGGATGGTGGATGGATGGGGGGGACACACGTAAGCCGCTACGTGTCGCTGATTATCTGTCGTGTGCTTAGCACGGGATTAAGTTGCCAAAAAGAAGAGAAAAAAACGTGCAAAAAGTGAGAGCGACAGAACAGGGAAGGTTCCAGAGGGCGTTGGAGTAGTATTTACCAGTAGCGGATTTGGGGGAACCAGGTGGAATAGAAGAAAAAGCGGATGCAAACATCAAAACAGATTCCACACACAAAAAGCGACAAAAACTTCGTGCCAATAAGAGCGCAAATATTCGGTGTGTTAATGTAAGGTGAGTCATTCGAGGGAACACTCACACGACACTCGATTTAAGTTGAAGCGTACGCACCGAACGAAAGAGAATGAGAGAGCGACAGGCACCTATTCATCCAATTATGCTCACTTTTAATTATGACACTTGGAATGAGAGTGTCCGACAGCGCTGCAGCTGCGCTCTCTTCATCTTACTGTAGCGAGAGAGGTAATTCAAAAAGAGAGCACACAAGAAATGCAAGCCGCCTACGCTCGCGTACAGCACATCAATACAGTCACATCTCACACTCCTCTCTCCCCCACAAGTGCTTGCTCTCTTTTGAACAAGCAGTGGATGACAATTTGCAGTGAGAGAGCAATTAGAGCGACTATTAAGCCGGCTACGCATTTGTACCCGCTCTCTCACTTTCTTTTCCCACGGTTCATCATAAAAAGCGCGCGTGTCACAAGTCAGCTCCGCGTTTTAAAGCCGTGAAAAGTGGAAAAATATGGAAAATTAACTGAAAAAAAGTGTCGCGCAGCTGTGTAGGGTTCCGGTGCGGTAAGAAATGTGAAAATCGAGCGGGAATAAAGCAGATCTTTAACGACATTTACAAATTGTGAGAAAAAGTTCATCAGATGTCTCATACGCGTATGTACGTTTTTACATGCGTACATGTGTACATACATACATACATATGTAAGTATGTTCAATTTGTTTTGGTTTTTTTTTGTGTGTGCTCATCTGCTTGTCCCGTTTTTTACGCTTTTGTCGTTGTTTCGTGTCGTTTGAGTGTGAAAAAAAACAGCAAACAAAAACCAGAAAATGCTAACAAAAGAATCGTTAATATCGTTAATCGTTTAATTCAAAAAATGAAATGAAATAAAAAGAAAAATCGAACCGTAATCAGACAAAAAGCAGAGGTAAAAAAAGAGTCGATTTTCTTTCCCTTTTTTTTACTGTTTATATCTGTTATTACCTCCCTCTCTTGCTCCTCTTCTTTGGAAAATGTGTTGTTTTTTATTGTCGTTTTGTCGCCCCTTGGGGACACACCTTCAAGTCCGCTCCTGTGCACAGACGATGTGTGACATTTACCTTAAGAGTATAAGCAGGGGGAAAGCCAACAAGTGGATGTGCTCCAGGGGGCTGTTTGGCCAGCAGACATCCCCTTTTATATTCCCTTTGCACCCACTCGCAAAGTAGCTGCAAGGACTTTTAATTCAATGTGCGTGTATGTGCAAGGCTGAAAGGGATTTTAGGCGCCCCCAAGCGTAGATGCAAAGTGATTTAGACATTAACTTGTGACTAAGTTGCAACATTTTGTGAGAATGTTAAGCAAATATTTGTGCAAAAGCCGAAATTTAAATGAGCCTGCATTTATTTCTAGGATTTGCATTGCTTTTTTGCTCTAAAAATCATCTGCCTCGCAGGCATTGAGTGATCTGCGGATTTCTTTTACACATTTTACACATTTATTATCGGAAATAAACCATAATAAAAATATCAAATAAAATGAGAAAATATTAACACAAAGCCCCACTCCTGCCCCCTGTCTATATGGTGGGCAGATGATGCTCTGTGCGATGAAGAAGGTTTCCATTCTTATTCAAGGGCTGCAGCTTCACGTAATCCTGATGCGGATGATGATGATGCTGTGTGCCGGTCAACAGCGGCAATGAGGTGTTTGAAGTCTGTCAAAAGAAAGGATTAGAATTATATCTTTGAGCTGCAATCGACAACTCACCTTTGATTTATCACGAGCCGCTGCAATGGCCGCCGCTTGGGCCGTGCCCGTTTGGAGCTGCTGTGCGGCTGTGGCAAGCATAAACTGCTGTGAGGCAAGCTGCTGTTGCCGCAGTGTGGCCGCCTCCATGCTGTTCATGTGCTCCTGTTCCCGCTGCTTGGCTATGTAGTCGTCAAAGTACGAATGTTTAATTAACTTTTCGCAGGACCAACGCTTCACGGGGTCCTTGTCCAGGCACTTCTTCAGAAAGTCAATGGTTAGCGGATTTTGCAATGATTTGGGCGGCATTTTATCCTCCAGCGG
This sequence comes from Drosophila ambigua, assembly GCA_018150905.1. NCBI lineage: Eukaryota > Metazoa > Arthropoda > Insecta > Diptera > Drosophilidae > Drosophila > Drosophila ambigua. The sequence continues at coordinate 20,838,114 of JAECWS010000100.1, forward strand.
CTCCAGCGTCGGCGGCACCGGCAGCGTTATACCCTTGAAGTACTCGTTCTGTCCGAAGATCTGTATGTGTCGCGGCAGGAGATCGCCCAGCGTTTTCCGTATGAGATACAATTGATCCACATCGCTGCGTCCCGGCCACAGGGCCTCCCCGCGCACCAGTTCCGCAAAGAGGCAACCAATGGCCCACACATCGACGGGTGTGCCATACTGTGTGTCGCCCACGAGCAGCTCGGGCGCTCGATACCATCTGGTGGCCACATAGTCTGTGTAGTTCTCCCCCGGACTCAACATTCGGGCGAAACCAAAGTCGCACAGCTTCACCTGGCCCTGTGCCGTCAGCAGTATATTCTCCGGTTTGATGTCCCTGTGCAGGCAGCCCTGCTTGTGGCAATAGGCCACGCCCAGCAGGGTCTGGTAACAGATCTGTTTGGTTAGATGTTCGGGACAGCCCTGGGGATGACGTTCGAGCTCATGGAGCACAGTCAGCTCACAGAACTCAAAGACCAAATGCAGGCGACGCTTGCGACGAAATACTTCCAGTAGGGAAACCAAATTTGGATGCTTGAGGTTCTAAAAAACAAAGAAATATTAAAGAAAAATATATAAAATGCTAGAAAATAAATCTATCTGTAAAGATCTTACCTTCAGTAGCCTTATCTCTCTCAATGCAATTTTTCGTATTGCCGGATCATCTTCGGACTCGACGAATCGCTTCACTGCCACCAGGGCGCCCGTCTCTCGATCCCGACACTTGTAGACCACGCCATAGGATCCCTCGCCCAGTCGACTCAACTTCTCATAGCGATCCATCTTGCTGCTACCTTGTGGTCTATAAAAAAGGCATATAATAATACAAAATTAAATATTATTTCAATATTCAGTAATTTTGTTACTTTTGCTAACATTCAAATTCAAATTTTGTGTTTAAGCTTTACCTTAGGCTCAAACATTGACCACGTTTGATGTTTGCACGTCGCATTGCTTTGCATTGACCACATAAAATGTTTAGAAATGTTTCTGTTTGATATCTCAGACACGAACACATGGAACACACAGAGACACGAGATACGAGAGGAGGATATATGGAATGAACTTGTTATGGTTTTATACGATGAATTTTTGTTTGCTGTTGTTGCTGTTGTGGCTATTTACAAGATTTTTGTCCAGAATTTTGTATGATTTTAGTTTTTTTTTTTTGGATGAAATGAAAAAAAAACAAATGAGATAAAGTTTTAGAATGATTAAATTTGATTGCATTTAATGTGGAATTGTAAAGAATATTTTTATAAAATTTAAAAGAATATTTGGAGAATATTTAAAGGAATATTTTTAAATGTAAAAAGTGTTTTTGGTGGTAATGGGTAGACCCTGACAAATGGTAGATATATTTTGATATTTGTTGTGGATTACTTTATTTTTAAAAGTATTTCTTTTTAAGTGAATGGATCTTGAAAGTAAATCTTTTTTAAATTTCGAAGAATTTCTGCTATGATAAATTCTTTTAAATTATTTTAAATTAACAATTTGTAGAAATTAAATTTGTTTAAGGAATTAATTTTTAATATTTCATGAGGGCAGTCGGTTTTAATTCCTACATTTTTCTATCAAATACCTACGCATATCTTCACGATATTCCAGCCCTATATCATATTCTAAACTCTATTATCCCCTGGAAAAAAATCAATATTATTACTATACAAACTTCAAATAGATACAAAGCCAATTAACTCCCACCCTTCCTCCTTTGCTACCTCTCCGCCCACCAACATTAACACGAAACCAAAATCGATTTTCAAACCGAGAATTTTCCTTTCAAAAACTCACTATTACATGGGTTTCATGAGGAGCTTTTCCGGAGTGATAAGACCACTCAGGTGGCAGTTCAATGCCAATCCGTCAAGCGGAAGGTAAGTGAACTTTATTCGAGGCTTTTCCACAGCGAGTTTTCCCCACATGTGTGTAGGTCATAAACAGAGTAACGAAACATAACATGCAATTAAATATTGAACGGTGCAGGTGCAGGTGGAACAAACACAACACAAATAACAAACAAAGAGAAACGACACAGAGAGAGGGAGAGAGTATGTGGCAAGCAGGCGACTTACCTCGGAACCCATCTGGCTAATATCTGACGAATTTGCCACTACATTTTTGCAGATTTACAAATGAATTTAGTTAAGTATTCTGGTTAAATTTTTTTAAAGAGAAAAAATCTCTACGATACACACCATGCGCCACTTCAAAAATTTCCTTTTGGGTCTCTTCAATCAATATGTGGGATCGTTTTTTTTTTTGTTTGTTTCTATGTGCGGATAGTTGGACGTTTGTTTTTTATGAGTGACAGCCAACGACTGTCTATCGTTCCTGGGTCTGGGTCCCTGGGTTCCTAGGTCTTTCCCTTTGCCACTGGCCAATGTCATAGCAATGCGACCGAAGTTAATACAAGCACAAAAAACCACAACAAAAGCCAAAACCATGCGCACAAAAGTTCCACAAGAAGTTTTTCACCCTTCAGTGAGGCGGGTGGCACTAGCTGGCCTCCCCCCTAAACACCCTTCTCCCATTCCCTATTTGTTGTTGTTTTTTTTTTGTTAGCGACAACCGGAAGGAATTTGAGGCGTAGTTCTTTGCCTTTCTTTTGCATTTCTTTCCCCCTTGTATTTTTTGAGGTTAGAGCTACGGTAGGAATGAAGTTTTCTCCAAGGAAAACTGGGCTTTTTCTTGGTCGGTTTTCCTTGTAAAGGAAAAGAACTAGTGCAGCAGTGCACTGGGGTGTCTGTCTGTAGGGTGTGGTTGGGTTTCATTTGGTTTCTTTTATTAATGGTTAAATGTTAAGGCAATTTATACCCTAATTAAGGTTACTTTTTCTTGGGCAATACTTTCTTGGGGTTCTACTTTTTGAAGGGGGTTCCAAGTGGAAAGGGTTCCAAGTTCCAACGTCTCCTTTTAGAGTGGTTCTACGACTGAATGGACACTGCCTTTAAGGGACTGTTATTACCCACAAATTGGTGATGATTTGTTGCACTTATTACCGGAAATTAATGGTGATTAGTGTAGGACGTGCATTGCAGTGAAGCGCCATTTGATAATCTTATTCTGTGGTGCTTTAAAATTCTTTAATTGCTTCATTAATTATGCAAATTGTTGTTCACTTTTGATTGTTGTTGAGCAATTGTTGTAGGATAGTTGTTAAGGAATTAAAGTGGCGGACCATTATATGCTTGAATTAATGATTGCGGAACATAAAGGGGCTTTAAGGTACTTTTATTAAAAGAACATTTAATGGATCTGGTTTACTTGAATTGAATATTTTTGAAATATTGGATTTTCCTTTTATTAAATATAACTAGAATATAAAATAATATTATAATATATTCATCTTTAATATATTTCAAATAATGCTATCCATAAACATTTTATTTTTTTTTAGTATTATTAATTTATTTTTTGATTTTTATTACAAAAAAAGAGCTTTATCGGACGTATCTAAGAAAGAGTATTTCTTGGCTTGTTCCAAAGTCGTATTGAATAGCAGCTACAAAGTAACATAAATTCTTTGTTTCCTTTCTTATTTATAAGACTGTTCGCAGAAAAATTTCATTTCCATTCTCACAAAAACAGCTTTCCCCATTAAAAATAAAATTCTTTTACCAATTCAAAAATTTTTACACCCTTTAAATGAACTCCTCCAATCATATTCAACCTTCACAAAGTTGCCCTTGCTTACCTTCTTAGAGAAAACAGTTTGGATATTTCAAACATTTTCATAGCTAACAGGAAGTACGAGTATTCTCTCCAATCACGTTGCTAGTTATAGAGATATTTTAGTATGTCCTCCCTTGAGCCTTCTGCAGTGAGGAAGACCTTCTCGAAGGCGGAAGCAAAGCGTAGACCTGCGCAAAAAGCGACTTTCACCGTTTGGAACGCCGACGAGGACACACGACGATGTGGAAACGTCAAGAGCCGGCAAACAACTGAAGGCAGACGACAGGCAGTGTTTTTGGCTAGAAGCCCCGCTTCAGTTTAGCATTTGCTGCAGGCCCCGAAATGGAGTTTCCAAATGGGAAATGGAGTGTGTGGCAGAGTGACACGGGCCTGGGCTTGGCGCATGCAACGGATGGACATTGCATATGGACGATGGCGACTCTGATTTCATGTTGGATTTTCCCACATTTCTTTTGTTTGTTTTGATTGTTTGTCGCGTGTTGCATTATAAATGCATTACAAAAATGCACTGAAGAGGGAGTACAATGTGAAATATGAAGGCATAACACGCATACAAAGTGGAGAACGTATCAGATGTGCAGCAGGGAAGGTTATCCTTGATGGGATGAATCGTTTGATACCCCCGCATATCAGTGATTTCCATGGAAAAGCAAAGATCTTTTCTGCTTCCAGGGTATCTTCGTCTTCTCTTCGCTTTTTTTTGTCTTCAACTTTTAACCTTTCTGGCTGGCCTGATGGAGTGACCTATGAAGAGAACGCGCCGACCCTTAATCCAATCAAAAGCCACACCATTCGAATGGGTTTCTGCAAATTTAATTTGCATAATTACAGTGAAGTCTCCTGCCGACAACGCCTCCTCCTTCATTATACTCCACTCCTACTTGATTTTTCCTCTCCTTCGCTCTCCCATGACTTTACCTCTCCTGCTTTCTCCCACAACTTCTCTCGTCTCGCGTTTTGCCTTTTGTTCTGGCTATTTATACTCGTATATTTGACAGCTTTTGTTGCTCCGTGTAAATACTTTTACATTTCTCTACGCCAGCGCCGCCGGCGCTCTTTTTGCATTTAATTATTGTACTTTTTGTGCCGTTATTGTTCTCTCTCTCTGACTCTTGGTTGTATTTTTAGTTGTTGTTTGTATTGCTATTTGTTGTATTTATTGTTCTATTAAGCGTGATATTTGCATTTCGATTTTGTTTTTGGGGTCAACGGCTGTTCAACTTTCTGGCTTTTGGCTTTTGTAGGCGGAACGCAACTATTGTTGTTGTGTGTTGGTGGCGCCTCCTTTGTAGTGCTATTGATTGCCTCCCCCGCCGTAGTAATTGTATGGGGCAGAAAACGGTACTTTTGAAGAGTGCGAAATATATAAAAGTTTCTGAAGTGGTTGAGCCCATGTCTGGCAAATCAAATGAATTATAAAGTGAAGGACTTTGATGTTTGTTTTACTGTTTGGAAATCAAAGCGGCTGAGGGAAGGGTTTGAGTAGGAATTGTTTTGGATTTCGAAATGATTATTGGGTGTTAAATTAAGTTTTAGATAGGAAATGATATTTTAAAGACACGCTTTCGTTGATTGTGTAATTGTTAGTGGGGGTAATAGGAAGTTGTGTACCATTTTAACCGTAGAAGGTCTTTCAGTGGTAGAAAGAGTCCATTCAATGAAGGAAAGAACGTCTCGTGTTAAAATAATTACAAACAAAATGTTAAATTTGTCAGAGATGCGGAGATAAACAGGCTGCTGGGACTATTGCATTTATTTTACACTGCCATGCACTTGAATAGGTAACAGCATTTTTTGTATGTATTATTTTACTGGTGCCTCAATCGATTGTTGCTATTTGCATGTGCAGTGCTGTAGATTTTGCTACCTGAAGTGCAGAAGCTTTGCTCCGACTACAGCACTAGGGATGATATTAAGTCGAAGAGAGAGAGTGCTTATCAGCAACGATCGCTACCTGAGCTATCATACCCGGGCCGGCCCGTGAGCAGAGCTTGGGAGTTGTATGTTACTTAAGAGTCTAATGTAATGCACTCGAGCTTCCATACACTATTTCTTGCTCTCTCAGCAACAACAACAATGCATTGCACCTGGCAGATACGACTCTCTCGTTTTATATTTATATTATATTTTATATTATATTATTTATATATATTTTTTTCATAAAAAGTATTACTTATATTACTATTTATTTTTTTTTTATTAAAATGCCTTGAATAACCCTTAAATATTAAATATTCAAAACCTTTTTTCTACATCAGTTTGAATTTTTGTGAAATTTCTAAAAAAGAAATAGCTTCTATCCGTATCAATTACCTGTCCTCTTGACCTGCAAACTGCCCTTTTGCATTGCATAGAAAAAAACCCTGGCCTCACATTTCATAAACTGGTCTAAAAACAGCACACAAACATGGCTCAAAAATATAAGCAGTGCAATCAGAAGAAACTTTTCCCTTGCTGGGGCAAAAAATAGAAATAAATAAATGCCAGGGCAATGAAAAGTTTTACGAGTGCGAGAAAAATGGCAAACGCTGGCATTTTGCAGGCGTAAAAACAGATACGCGACGGGAGGAAGGTAAGAGGTGTTGAGGATGCAGAACGGGGGCTGGCATGGGCACGGGCATGGGGCATTGGTTAGCGGTGTTGTGTTGACGTGGCCTTGTGGCAAAACAAGCGTAAAATGCAATAAATAACAAGCTATTAATGCCAAATGCTTGCACACGCACTAAGCGACTCGACCCGACCCTCAGGGAGGTAGTTGGGTAGAAGCATTGCATACTTAGAGGATATATGGCCAGAAAGGAGCACCAGAGGCCTGAAGCACCAGAAGTGGCAGACAGCAGTTTGTGTGTGTTGCACGTGGCAGAGGCATATGCGTGTGCAAACAAAGGCCAAGGCCGCTGCAACACGACCACGACTTAAATGTCATTGGATAAAACTTTATCCTCTCTCTTTTGTAGCGAGATACACTTTGAAAGAGGTACTGGGATTTTCCAGAACGAAAAAACCTGCCGACTACTGAAAGTAGGCAGCAGATCTGAAGCTTCGCAGTTGATTTTTCTCCGCTTCTGTTTCTGATTTTTGGTAAGAACATTCCAGAGCTCTTGAATTTTCAACGACCTCTAAATCATTTCTAGTGTCGCTATTTTATGATATTTTCTTAAATTTTTAATCTTGTTCTGGAATTTTTCATTATTTTATTGTGTATTTTTTATTTATTTGTATAATTTGCCTTGTTTTCCACAACCGGTATGGAACCTTCTGGAACATCTCTCACTCTCTCCTTCCCCTTCCATGTGTCAAAGTCAAATAAAATCGCTGCACTCTATCCTTTGGCTCTTCCAAAAATAACACAAGTAAAACAAGGGTATTAAAACCTTCGACTTCCACAGCTCGAATTTCCGTTCTGTTATTTCTGTTTTTGCACAATTTTTCACTTTCATTTGGCAGCAGCGTTGGCCGCCGCATAAAGTTCGGGCAAGGCTAATTAGGGGCCCCATAAAAGTTGTAGCTTCAGTTTCAGTTTCAGACCCACCTGTACTGCCGTGCCGCATTTAGATCGTCCTCATTGCACACTTGGATCTTCTGTATGAGGCGGTATAAAAACGATTTTTGAAATGTTTGCTGAAAGTAATAATTCTGAAACATTTCACGTGACTGGCAGAGGTACGCTCGCCTGCAGGGTTTCCGGATTACTAAGGCTCTCCCCTGTGGCCGTCTGTTCTTTTATTTTATCGATATACGCGAATAATATGATTTAAAATGCATCGGAACATACTGAATATTTTATGCCGGAATACGGCAATTTCTGCCCCCCAGAGGCAGGTGCAACAAACAGCAAGCCGCCAACAGCCAACAGCAGCAGCAGCAGCAGCTTTGATTCTGACGTGTCTGTCGTGCTGGCAGCTCGTCTTTCTTTTCATTTCTTTTTCTTTCTTTTTGGGTCAGCAAACATGCGGCAGTGGCGCTGGAGCAAAGGTGTCTGAGTCCCCGGCACATGCAAATGAATCCAAGACCCGACCACCCCATTATGCGAGAAGTCTGAGTGTTGGAAGGGAAAGAAGGGAAAACGAAACAGATTCTAGGAAGAAGAAAAAAACAGAATTCGCCACATGCAAATATGAGCTCAGAGCTGAAAGGAAGGAAAAAGTGGAAAAGGTTCCATAGGAAGGCTTTCTCTACGAATGGGAACGACTGTCAAATTTTGGGCATGGAAAGCACCAAACAGAAAGTAAATTATGGAAAGAGAAATAGCTACTAATGGAAGCAGTTTTGAAAGAGAGTTCTAGGCTGATACCCAGCAGAAGGTGCTATGAAAATTATCTAAAATTAGGTCGTTCCAAAATTACAGAAATTTTCCATATGGAAACAATGCTGAGAGTAGCTTTGCTGTCAGAAAGAATTGTTTTAGTTGTGTTCTGATATTTTTAGGCTAAAATGCTAGGTTAGTATTCTTCTAGTATTTTTTGATGTGGGGTCAGCTTTGTGGCTAGTTATTCTGATTAATGTTTGAGTGGGGGGCATATTCCCTGACAACTGTTGCTCTATGGCCAATTTTCTGTGTTTGCGTGAGGGATTTTCATGTGCTTTGTGCAGAAATAATATACATATGGTCTACATACATATATCGCATATATGCGATTTAATTAAATTTAATTTGAATAATAATCGGAATTTGCGGAATGTATGTAGCTTATGTAAGGATTGTAGCTTATGTAGGGACTACGACTATGCGTGTAGATTGATGGATAGATAGATAAAAGTATAATCGTTTAATTAATTTAATTACCAAAAATATAATATTTTGGTTATTTACGAGACATGAGAATTGCATGGAATGGCATTACCTTGCATTAATATACATTCCTTTTCTATGCTTATAGACTCCTCTCCCTCACAGTCACCCCATCCACTTTCACCCCTTCTCCCTCTTCCCTTATGGAGCATTAGCTGGCTACAACTACGATACATAAGCAAAAGCAAAAGCAAGAGCAGCAAAAACTGCACGGTATTACAGAAAGATGATGTCATCAGGTACGGCCCTCGAGCCACTCTCAGCATGTTCGAGCATGAAGTCATTGCACTCTTCTTCTTCCACCTGCATTAGCTAGAGAGAATCATAGATAAGACGTCGCGATAATCTCATCTCAGCTCCGTTGCTTAAAACTTTGGCGAAATTTCCAACGCACCATAAAACATATACAAGATTTTTCCTGTGGTATTTTGCAGAAGAGGGTGCCAAGTTTCAAAATAAAATTTTTAAAATTTTAGATTTAAAATGCGCCTGCCGAAAAGAAAATCTCATGTGACGGGTTCTTTCTTAAGATACTATTATCTCATCTGTTAACTTTTATAGTAGCATAAAAATGCAAAAATAGCCCCTTCCAATTCAGGTTTATCCATTTTATCAAATGAGTTCAATCGTTCAGGCTGAGATCCTTCTGGAGCAGCTTAGTTTCTAGATTAGTTTTTTTGAAGATCAACACAATATACTCGTGGACTAATGGAGCTCGAAAACGAACTCCATGAGGATTAACAAAAAGGTGTGAAAGAAACGGATTATTTACACTAACATTGTGTTTAGGTATTTTATATTTCTGGTCTCCTGATTAAAATTTTTTGTGATAATAAATTACCAGAAATAATAATTTTCGATTTTTTAAAAATTGTTTTTAAGGCTGCCACGCAATCTGGAATAAAATAAAATGTTCTCAACAAGTTCCCAACAAAAATTAATTTTTTTCTAAGCAAAAAAAAAATGTGATTTCTTTATTTTAAAAAATGAGTTGCCACGCTCATTTTTTCAAAAAACCTTCATTTTTACTATTATAAACTCATAAAAGACAAAAAACTAAACCAAAAAATATCGTTTCGTTTGGAAGTTATTAATTATTGCCACAAAAAGTGGTCAAAGTTCCCATAGTGCGTTGCTTAGAACATTGGCGAAATTTCCAACGCACCAGAACGTATATACATATGTATGTATGCATATGTACATATACATATGTACATATACATATGTATGTATGTAGGTTGCAAAATCAGCTCAAATTCATTTGAGCACTATTAAAATGCAAGGTAATTGTGCACTAGACTCTGCAGTATATTGTTTATTATTTTGTACATTATATTACACAATATTATGTATACATTTTTATTCAAAAGACATTTCTATATTTATTTCTAGGCCCTCAGAGCGGACGATCATAGCTCTTTTTGATTTCGTCAGAAGACAGAAAGAGAATATATTTCATTCTCCGTTTGCTTTTGCTTTTGTGCATTAAGTAAAATGTAAGGCAATTCAAGTCTTGACTCGTTTCTAGCATATCCATATTTTTGCTGCCCTTAGGGAAGGCTGAAGGAGCGCTAGGAGTTTTTTAATATTATCTGTTAGTTTGTTATATATTCTAGAATTTTTGAATATTTTTTGAATATATTTTCAGATATTTTTCTGGTATTTCTGTTTTTTTTCTGCTTCCCCACAACTTTTAGGAAACAATTATAGAACTTTTTAATTGAGTTCTTCCTTCAAACCGCAATCGATCGATTTATTTATCCATCATCTGCTCCTCTACCCACTAATCTATGTGTCAGTATTTCTTTTAGATCTATTTGCTGTTCGTTCTATTTGACAAATACTTTCTCCCATTCAAACCACATTGCTCTCCACGCCGCGAAGCACATTCTTTTGCACTCCCCTCCAAAACCACATTCAATTTCCCCCTTGTAAGCTGGGGCACGGACTGCTTAAAATGATTTCAATCAAACACAAATATTGCCAAGCGCAAATACGTGTACAACTTTCTAGATATTTTTCCATATTTTTCTGTTGCAGCTGCAGTGCAAATGGCGTTGACATGTGCCCAAAGGGGGTACCACTACCACTACCACTCCCAGTCCCACTCCGTCTGTCTGTTGTGTCTGTCGAATGTCTATCTGTCCGTAGAAGCATTAAAAACCGCTAAATCATCCGCTGCTGCCACTGCCGCTGCCAATAAGTATGCAATATTCCCATTTCGAGCTGCTTGTCGGGCTTCTGTATGGATCCTGTATCCTGGAGGATGGGGAAACCCAAACAAAAAAGTCAAACAAAGCGACGAAGCGCATATCAATGCATTTTGATGTCTGTGTACTAGCTCTTTCTTTTCTTTTTCTTGCATTTCTCTTTGCTTTTCTTCCATTTTTCCTGTCCCTTCCCCATCCCCTTTTTTCCCCCATCACATTTTCCCTTTGATTGAATTTCAATTTGATTGGAGTTTTCTCCCTCCCCGTTTTTTTCCCTTCCCTTTTTCGATGATGGAGTTTTTTGTGTTTGTTGAATAGTTGTCTGGTTGCGGGGGCTTTTCCTACAAGTTATCTTTGTTTGAATGCAGCTCATTTTGCTGTCAATTGTGGGCAGTTCATGGGGAGGGACTTTCATCTATTAAAGAATTAACCTTAAGCTTAATTTATACACTCTGAGTGAATGCCAACACAAAAACAAGGTCTCTATTTTTACCAAGCTTGAGGTTAAATCAAAACAATATCAGGGCCACAAACTTATGAGTTATCAGTCCCGCCAATCTGCAAGTTCAAGTTCAGTGGAAAACAAATTTATGTACATTTATTCGAGGGTTTTCTCGAAGGACTTGATGAATATTTCCTTCAAAGCCAAGGCAAGACAATGCAAAACGTACAAAAATCACGAGTTGCTGTTACACGGTGCGGGATTTCAATGAGGATCTTAAAATAAATATGTAAATGGTATTTTTCAACGATGCACTTGACCGACGGCATTTCCGAAAAATAACGAAAAAAACCTCGTTCCATTCTTATGTTAGAATAGTATTTTTAAAGTATCTTTTAGTATTTACAGTATTTTTTTAGTGTTCGAGAGCCTCTTAGTAATTTTAGTAAAAGCTAAATTTTTTAAATTTTTTAAATTTTTTATAATTTGAATTATTTCTTGTACTATTAGCATTTATTAGTTTTTTTTTTTTTAGTATCTATTAGAAGTTGAAAAAATTGAATTTTGGTAGAATTTAAGGATTTCGAATTTTTTAATATTTATTTTATTATTTACTTGGCATTAGGAAATTGTGATTTGATTTCGTGTGAATGCAAAAATATACCGCCAATAGCGTCGGTAAAAAATGCATCGTGTAACAGCACCGCAAACATTCTTTTAAATATATATTTATATTTTATATTATTTTATATATATATTATATTATATGTAAGTATATATATTTTGTTTCTAATGCAAATAAATGTCACAAAAAATACTCACCTTCTGGGCAGAAGTGGAAGATGATTACCAAACAGCCAGAGACGTTTCTCTCCAAACCATTTGTCCATAGACAAGCGATCCACAAATTGTTCTTGAAAATTTGTTCTAATTGTTGGCAGTTTTTCTTAGAATTTTCAGCCAATTTTCCAGCATTTCACACGAGCTTGAATTAATTTTTCATACGCGTAATGCGAGACGCGAAAATTACGCGTCCGTTGGCCAAGAAATATTAAGAAACTTTGTTTATATGCCAGAGAGCCGTAGCTGTAGCCGTAGCCTCGTAATTGTAGCCCGTATTATATTTTTACATGCGCCGGCATTGAAAAAAGCCGACAACAGTCACGAGAAGAAGACAATGGTGGGACTTACGGCGGGGACTGGTGGACTGGGGGTTTGTTGGGGTGTTGGCGACGGTTGACATTGGCAACGGCAGGTCCCCGGCGTTGCAGGGCAGCCGGCAGACCCGCCACACGGAATGGGGGTTTGATTTTTCTTGTATTTATGTTATTAATAGTGTTGTTTTAGTTGTTGTTGTTTCTGTTGCTGTTGTTGTTGCTGCTGCTGCTCCGTTGTCAATCCTGTTGTCATTAAAAACAAACAACAAAATTTGTAGAAAACTTTGCGCTTTGATTTCGAATATTCATACAAAGTCTGTGGGTCTGTTTTGTTTTGTTTGGCTTGGAATGAGTGTCAGGAAAATTGCGTGAATCGGTGATGGCAAGCGATTACATTGGGCGCCCACACACGTGTCGAGGGGTCCTATAATTAGAATTGATTGATGGAATTGGTTAAATGGAATGGGGGCTACGCTTTTCTATAGTTAATGTTCAACGGAGCTGTAATCATGGATAATGAGAATTTGGGACAATTTTAAGCGTGTCAAAGTGAAGGTCAGTGAAAGATTATCTGCTCAACGAATGTGGGGATTGTATGGGGTATTTATGGAGGTATTATTTGCATTATTTATGCATTATGTTGGGGTTATTATAAGCTAATTAAAGCACACAATTGACTTTTAGCTGAGAACTAATCTCTGTCTTTTCTTTACAGTCCCCGCCCGTCATGAGAAGATCTTTTCAAGCAATGTGAATGAGTTTAACAATTTAAAAACTGAGTGAGTGAATTGGAATTACAGAAATATATTTTGAATTATTGTTCCCATGATTTCCCATGATTTCTTGCACTTCGACGAGACATTCCCAATCTCCATTTATCCTCTATTTCACTTTGCGCAATCCCCTGCATACAGAATTGCATGCAACGCCCGCCCATCCCACAATCAAAGCTTATCGACGAAGCCACCATAAGACGTAGGTCTGCGTCTGCCGCCTGCTCAATCAGAGAGCGTTGAACGGTGGAAAAGCTTTCACCAGAGACCCAGGCTAAAGCACTGCCAATAGTCGTACATTTGTTAAGCCTGGCAATGCCGAACCCCCCGAAGCATTTTTCGGTTGTCAAAGCAACGGCAAATGGCTAAGTGGCAACAGTGGCAACTGCTGCTACACCGGCAACAACACAACAAAAGCGGGCATGCAGATAAAGGAAAAGGGAAACAAATACGTACATACATACATATGTATATAAATGGGCGGTTACACGTGTGACGGGGAAACCAAAAGCCGGTCAGCATATGGCAAAAAAAAACTATTACGTAGGATACGCTCTCACATAAGCAAGCACTTTCACGGATCAGCTAAACGGGGTCGGCAGACGATCGGTGTTACACCGCGGGGGGCGTATTTTGTACACCAATATTAGGTGATTTTTGGCGCCACCTGTACGTAGATTTCTTCTATTTATTTTTAAATTATTCTGTATATTTAAAATATACACAAATATACGATATTTTTTTTATATAAATTATTTACCCTATTTTCTATAAGTTTTTTTGTTTTTTTTTAACAGCAGGCGTCTTTACTCTGCCTTCTGGTAAAAATCCTTTATGCAGTCCCCTCCTTGAAGCCACAGAAAATATTCTTTTGTCTTCCCTGAAATGCACTTTCACACAAACAACTGAGGCTGAAAAAGCCCACGGTATCAGAGCAGCTCGTACACATTTGTTGTATTTGTTATTTTGTTTGTTTTCTTTTATTTTATTTGTTGAATGCGCTTTAGATTTTAAGCTTTTGCTGCTTTTTTATGCTTGAGGTTTCTGTTTTGCTTTTTCTTTATGCAATTTTACACAACACAACACAAAAGCGGGGCCAAAACGAGATAACCTTTAAAAATGCTGCCGCCTGCTCGCTCGTATGCTAAAACTAAATAACGGCATTAGGAGCGAAATGTGCAGCCCGGGGATAAAACAGGAGGTAGGAACCCCCCAGAACCAGACGCAGACCCAACTGCAAGTTCGAGTGCACCGCTCTCTACCTTACATGTGCGGTGTGTGTGTGTGTGTGTGGAGGTAATTCCAATTCCCTTCTCCCTCTCCCCCTTGGACGTCTCCCTAGTCAGCTCTCGCTCTTGGGTGCTTCAGGGGCTTACACTCTCTGGCAAAGTACCCGTTGCCCTGGACAACGACAAACGGCACTTGGAACCCAACTTGGCAAAAAACCCAAAAACAAATGCAAATTGTGTGGGGTGCGTTCTCTCTCTCTCTCTCTCTCTTTTCTTTCTCTCTATTCTCTCAATGTCTCTATTTTTTTGCGCTTCCCCCTCTCTCTCACAGTGCCTCTGGTACTTTCTCTTCCCTTTTCTCGCTCACTCGGTGGACTGTCTCTTTTACTCACGTGTTACAAATGAGCGCAATTGTTTTCCGTGTGCAACAAATTTTTTATGATTATCCCCTTTGTTTGGTAACCCCCATTTTTGGGTACCCTATTATGTGGGGTATGATGATTTTTTCGCTGGCATTTTAAGTATTTTTATCCTTAAAAGTATGCTATGTATTTTTCCATAGAAGTGAGGATCGAATTAGTGTCCCTTTCAGCCCTATATCCATGTGTTTTATAGGGTATCGTAATCTCGATACCTAAAGCACATTTTTCTCTCTCTAATTTGTTGTTGTTTTTGGCTCTGGCACACACTTTGCCTGCAGCTTAAGGTTCTTTACGTTTTGGGTTGTGTTGCATATACGATACTCGGGTACTTTGCGGCATTTGGAAAAGCAGCAGCAGCAGAAGCAGCAGCACTGGTGGCAGTGGCAGTGGCACTCGCAGAAGTGGCAGTGGTAGAAGAAAAGCTTCAGCAGAGCAGGATTAACACCTGTTTTGTGTGCAGCATAGTGGCAGTGTGGCCGTGTGGCAGTGTGGCCGCCAAGCCTCGAATTTATTGTGTTTGTTTACAAGCTTTTTGCGTGGCGCACAATTTTTCGTGTGCTGTAATGCATTTCCCCGCTTCCCCCCCGCCGAGTTATGGCAGAGAGAGAGAAAGGGAGAGCCAGCGGCGACTTAACGGAAAATTATGCTTTTGCCACAGATACTCGCAGTCGTAATGTGAAATGGAAAGTGCGCATTTGCCCCATGCCACAATTTGCATTTGCATTAAAAAGGTGCCAACAAAAACAACAACATAATGCGCAAGTTAAAGATATCTGGGGAATGGGTCCCCAGCTTACATGAAGATGAACTATTTCTTGTGCCGATTGCCCTGTGGTGACTGCCAAGTGGATTTATTTCAAGGGAAAGCGGCAGAGAGAGAGAGCAGCTCCCTGTAGCTGTGCTGGAACTTTTGCTGCTGCTTTAACTGGAATTTACACGTCACAAATTAAGAATTAAATACCTAAGAAAAGCCTTAAACTTGTTCATCGCTTTGCTGCATTAATAGACACAATTTATCTAACAACTTTGCGTCATTTAATTAAGTGTCGAAACGGAAAATACATGAAACCAATTGAAATTGTAGCTGTAGCTGTATCTGTTAACCTGAGTGTTGCCTTTTGCATAAGCTGCACTCAAACATACTTTACGCTCTTCACATTTCACACTTGGGCCATCAACACACACAGTTCGCTCTCTGTCGCTCCCTCTTTGCCTGTTGGTCTCTGGCATGGTAATAACATCGATGGGGATACATAAGCCATAACGTCATAGCAGCACAGCACTTGGCTGGTATCCCTGACTGCCCACCAGCTGGCCCCCGTCTGCCCCTTCCAAACACGGCAAAGCAATTAATGCAAAATGCTGCCCACACGCTATAGAATGGAGATTGCAGCCCAAACTTCGCTCTCCAGACTACGCTCTGCCTATAGCTTTTGCATTGCCCAGAGATGGCAATAGATGAGCGTGAAAGGGTTCGTGATTTCACGTTGATAGAGTGTAGTGGAGGAGGAATTTAAGAGGATATATGGACAAAATTAAAGCTTCAATTTGTGCTAAAAATATAGCTAGCAATTCAAGATCTTCCTGCCTGATTGTAGGCCCAGTTAATGCCCAATAATTCCATTTCCATAAACAAATCACGCAGCCATCTCCAACAGGCAGTCATCTGGGACGTCTCGTCTGCCTAGCGTGCTCTGTGTGTGTGTTTGTGTGTATCGAGGGTGGGGTGGTGTGTGGGATATTGCACATTGACCGCAGACATTTGCATAGGATAGGCCTAGGCATAGGGGCCTCTAAACAGGAGTCAACTGGCGCTTATGTTTTGATAGCCATGTAATTTCCGCCCATAAACAAGAGCCATGAGCAAAGGGGGCGCAACACGGGTGTGTATGTTGAAGGCGTGGCAGTCAGCACCCAGACCAGATTTCGATTCCGTTTTAGATTCCGTTGGCAGGCATTTGGTTCAAGTGCAAATTGTGTATAATGAAGCTCGGGGTCACGAAGGTTCCCCCACTCCGTTTAAGCCGATTGATTGTTTAATGGGTTGAAGCGTGTATCATATATCTCCAAGCAAGGCTTAATGGGCATTACTTTAGCGAGTATAATCTGTGTGAAATTATACTCGAAATGCACGTCAAAAGTAAGCGCCAAAAAGCTTTCAAATTCCCACCAATAAAAAGCTGCAACTTTGGCAACATTTCACCTTTTACTTTACCCAAAAATAAAGCTCTCTCTCTCGCTCGCCTCACCCTCAATAACTTCTTTATTAAGAGCCCCAAAAACCCAGACATCGCTGCGAAGAAAGTTCTCTGTGGCAGCGACTAAAAGTCAAAACTCCGATATATATATCGTAGTTGTGTACGGTGCAAATATTTACAACGCTATCAATGCCATTATCAGGCCAACGCAACATAACTTTGCCAGCAGGAGTAACAGCAACAACAACAACAACAAGACACACAACACTTAAACGAAAAGTTATTAACATAAATTCTTGTACAAACAGCCAAGCAAAGGCGAAAACCGAAACTCGAACTTTGTGTCGGGGGAAACTCTTGGCCAGCAGGAACAAAAAAAAAAAACAAAATATGAAGAAAACTTTGCCACCGCAAAAGTCAAAAGTGTTGGGGCGGAGAGACACCTCACCGCCGCCTGGTCTTACCACCTCATCATCATCATCATCTTTTGGGCCAAAATGCGGCGCCTTTTGCTTTGCAGCTATTTAAACTTGTGCCACGTGCACTACCTGCGCGATCGCCTACTCTAGGGGCGCCACTCGAGTATTTAGAAATTTATTTAAAAGTTGCAGCAAGAGTAGGTGCCACACTGGCCCTCCCTGTGACCCTTTGCTGCCTGCCCTCTCTGTTTTTCAACAGTTTTCCTTTCACTACGCCCCGTTACGCGCATAAATTGTGTTATGAAAGTATTTTCCAAACCAAGTTCTTTTTCCAGGGCAGCAAAGAAAGCCAGTGAAAGTTTTCGGTATGCCTCTTGTGCTTCATTCTTGAGTTTTGGTGTTTGAAACAATAAATGTATGTAGCAGAGGCTGCAGGGTGCGGGGAAAATAATGCTGTGGCAAAGGAACTAATCATTCGGAGGTGTGTTAGAGAGCTTAGTGGGAATTTTGCTATTAACCAAAGGAAAGGTAACGTAAAGCAAAGCAAAGCCCTTTCTGCTGTTACCAAAATGTTTTTAATGATTTTACTGGCATAAAAGCTCTCCTTTTACTTTGCGTACAGAGCTTAAATGTTAACAACGAAAGCTTTTATCCGTTTGTGTTAACATTTTCGCTGTTAAGAGCCTTTTTACCAATTTTAGAGCTTTGCCCAAAGGCTTAAACCTTTTTGCGAATTGTGGGCAACAATTTCCGCCTGCAAGCAAAAGCACTCACTCCTCCCTCACTCATTAGAAGTTACAGAATTTACGAAATTTTGATTGAGCCGCGTGCAGTAATCCCCACATTTCCTCAATGCTTTGTTGTGCTTCCTCCCATCTGGAAATTACATTTTAGGAGTGGGCGTAGTAGGGGCCTACAAATGCATCCAAAACACACACATTTTGCTGCTGGTAAAAGTTTCAAGAGGCAGTGTACTCCGCTTTGGGTTTTCTAGTTTCCTGCATTTTGAACTGCGGCCCCAAAAACTACTTTTGATTACTGCTGCAAGTACAATAAAGCCGAAGCCGAAGCCGTAGCCGCATAGCACCGCACCGCACCGCACCACACAGGAGGCAGTCAAGCATAACTTTTGACTCTATTGAAGGATCTCCCCAATGCACCCCCCACTACACAGTCCATTCAATCCACCAATCCACTATCCCTCAAAGCCATCTCATACCCTAGCGCTCGATACGAGTTTCGGAAACATGCTAGCAAAACTTTCACAGAGAGCGAGCGATAGAGAGAGAGAGAAATGGGAAGTCGAGAGTACTTTAGATGGAAATGCTTATGTTGCGCATTGATTAAATTTGACTTAAATTGCATTACGTACTTGTAAGAACATGCCTCAGTGTGTGGCATATCCTCTATGTGTGTGTGTGTGTGTGCTCTGTGGAGTGTGGCATCGTTTTAGGCCATGCGCTTGTGTTCCATTCTTATTGTCTCAAAATTGGATTCTTTCGTCGACTTTCCCCACCAGCCACTTGTTGACTTTTGCCTTAGAATGTGCAAAATGAATTCTGTGCAAGGCACTGAATATTTATTGGTTTAATTGAGTGGCTTTTGGGCGGCACTCGGCAGCCCAAAAAGTTCATTGAGTCGTTTTCCCATTGATATCCCTGGATATTGTTGCAGTTCTGGAAGTACGAGTAGTCCTCGAATAGTCTTAGATATTTATGAGCTGCCTGCGCTGCACTGAAGCATGTCTTAAAGTTTTTTTTTAGAACCACTTGGAGATTGAATTCAATTTTTATGGCGCACTTTTCTTCAAACTTTAGGGGTGTGTGGGTTGGATAGAGGTTTTAGAATCCTGTGCTATTAGCTAGCTGTATAGAAAAAATTGTGGGAATTCTATGAATAGGTATAGTCGGAATGTGGAAATTTGGAAGATATAAAATATCAATGGTACACGATTTATTTAAGCAATGATTTTAAAGGTAGCTTAATGCTCTTTTAAAATTTTATGGAGAAGCCGCTAGACAGCGCTTCGCTCTAGCACCTCTCTCTAGAGTTAGCACCTCAAAAGAGAACAAAATAAAGAACACATTCTGCCCGCTGCAGTCTACAGGGTATCCCCTTGTCTGTGCACACCAACACACAGCATGCTGTCAAGTTTCTTTGCTCTGGCTTTGCGCTTTGTCATCTTAAAAATGGCTCAATAATATCCTCATCCACTCTAGAGGCATAAAAACGGCAAAGATGAACTTAGTTAAGATCTCTTATACGCGTATCAGTATGAGTACCCAGCAGTCATGTGTGTGTGTGTGTGTGTGTGTGTTGCAAGTGCTTTGTAATGCTGTCATAACTGTGGCTTTAGTTTTTTTTTATATGTTTTTTGCGCTCTCTGTTTCTCTTGGCGAAGTTTTGTCTTTGGAATAGTTTTTTCCCTATTGCTCTTTGGCTGATGTTATTTTTGTGGCCCCATAATATGCCACCATACATTAGGAAACGTTAAAATGACATAAAAAACCAGGACAAGGAAACACACACACAACACACAAAACAGCAGCAGCCGCGGCAGCAGCAGCGCAACAGTCAGCGCGCGACAACAATGTGACACCTGTTTTTGTTCGCCATTTTGTCATGCATTCTCACGCGCTCTCCCTCGCCCTTACACACATACACATGTAGTATGTAGCATGAGTTTGTGTGTCCATGTGTGAGTGTGCATTTAGTGACATTTATGTGCAGCGCTCGGCATTTTATTTGCAGCTCAATGCACAGCGAAAATTGCTTACGAAGTGCGGCACCATGAGGTTGCATTTCTTGCAGCTGCTGCTGCGGGGGAGGAGGGAGGTGCTTGGGTTGTGTGTTCAATGTTGATGCACTCAGAGAAAGTGGACAGAGGTGCAAAGAGCTAAAGGAAAGGAAGAAAATGGCATGAATTGGGATAATAATTTTAGTTTGCATTTTTGTAGAGAATTTGAATGAAGTGAAGTAAGAAAATAATATGCCAATCCACTCAGAATGCCAGCAATTATTATTTACAATTTCTGGTGAGCTTAGTTAAGCTTCACTGCCCAATTACCCCACATCGAGGTGCCCCTGTACGTGCTATACAAGGTCCTTTGCTTGTTTTGTCATGAGGCAGAATGGCGCTGTCGAATCGAAGACAAGGAGTGTGTAGGCAGGCAGCGACATGCATCGACATGCAGCGACGATCGCTACAGAAGGGACTAGGGTGCTTGAAGGTGTGTTGGAAGGTCAACTGAATCGCAATGAATTTCGTCTGCTGGTCCGTCTCTTCGTCTTATTTTATTTAACGATCTTCGATGCTCGCATGCGTTGCATTTCTTGCTCTCCTTCATGCTCATGCTCTCTCATGCTCTCAGCAAGAAAAACAGTGCGTTGCGCTCGTCTGAGACGACTCTCTCTTGCGCTCTCAGGCCCTCGCTGTCAGGCCAAACTCTCGTTCTGCAAATACGCAACACTAGCATTAACCATTACCAAGACATTGCTTTGCCTCGTTTGTTCTTTGTTCTTTTTAAAGTAATTTCTGAACACCTTCAACATCTGCTTTACTTCCCTTACGCTGAAATTTCTCTCAGTGTCTTGCGTGCACTGAGCCTTTTGCACTTTGCTTCATCTTCATCTCCATCTCCATCGTATTCTCTGATTACTTGCACTGCTGTGGCTCTTTCTTTCTGTTGCCCTCTGTCTGCTGTCTGATTTTTTACGCGATTGTTGTGAGGTTTCCATAAAACTGTACAGGTTTTTTTTGTATTAAAATGTGTCACAGGATATGCTGCAGGAGGTGGCGCCTCCGCTTGGCCAACTATTAGTTGCACTTTTCTCACGGAGAGCGTATAAAAATGTTGGTTTAAAGTTGTTCCCCCGCGCTCTCTCTCTCTCTCTCTCTCTTTTTATCTAGCCAGGAAAATCGCCATGAAATATATATGGGAAAAGTTTTCACATTTTCCCCAGAGGAAAAGCAGAGGCACTGGCACTGGCAGTGGGAGAGGCTAATGAAACATAATCATTATGTAATAATTAGCACGCTCTAAGCCATTTGCTGGCTGGGTGGTAATCTTCCGAGTGTCTTTCGCTGTGTTAGATAGTCCGTAACTTGTAAGCTGCTTTTCCGGCTGGCAAATGGGATGGTGCCGCCGCACACAATCTCTCGACAAGCTTATAATGCAAACAACTTTTCCTGTGTGCGGGGTGGAAAATCAAGGAAAAACGGCCTGTATTTTGTGGCGGGGTGGGGGTGGGTGGATGTTTATTCTTTTTGCAGCCTACGTTGTTGTGCTGTGCCTCTGTTGTTATGGCTGCTGTTCAGGCCAAGTCGAAGACTGAAGCTTCGGTCAAGCGAGTAATTATCGCAATTGTCCTTCGCAGGATACGCTCTGTTGACTCGTGAGGTGTTAACGGGGCGGAAATTCATTCAGGCATTAATGATATTGGATGGGCACAGGACCTCGACATTGTACAGACTCAAACTCCGTACGATTTGGCAATCTGGGCTTTTGATTTCATTATTTCATTGTTGTACATGGCGTATACTTGATTTAGGAGTGGGAATAAATTGTGCAAATATTTTTAAGGGAACTTTTTGGTAGATTTTGAAGGTACATCTACGTCTAGCGTGTTCCTGGGGATTTTCCTTTTCGTCTAGTATTTTTTTCCATTTATTTTACTTTATTCCATTGATATGGGAGACTGCCCTTTGGGCGGATCCAAACTTTCCTGCATACTTTTCTCCCTTGTACATCAGAATTTCTTTTGCCGCCTCGTTTATTTACTCGTTTCGTACGTATACTTAATATATGCCCTGCACACACATTGCGCATACGCCACCGCATCACAATGAACAATGCACAGACAGCAGCAAACAATTTGCACGACTGCCGTTTAGCTCTAAGTGCAATTTAGTTAATTTAGCACTTGATTAACTTTTTAAACGAGGGCCCAAAAGAGTGCGAGAGAGAGAGTGGCGAAGGAGTGACAGAGAGGAAGGGCGCACGGGAGTTTGAGGGGCAGACCAAACAGCAATTGAAATGCGCATTGAGGCCAGTGGCTGTCGGAAAAACTCAAACTCTAAGCTGCAAATTTTTCCCTCATTCATTTAATTTTTTTCTTTGGCAGCAGCAACAGCAGCAGCGGCAGCAGAAACAGCTCTGGATAAAGTTTTTAAACAGCATTGGTGTTTGTTGCCTGTTGTTTGTTGGCAGTTTTGTGTTGTGGGTGTTGTTTATATGCGGTCAACAAACCAACGGAGCCGGAATCGCCGGCATTTGAAGCATCGAGAGGGGGCTCGAGCGTTTCTGGCCAATAGTTGGTCTGGAGTTAACGCAAAAGAAGGTTGAAATTGGGTAGGAAATGCGGGAGGGCAAAAGAAAAGTTTTGAAAAAATAAAAGAGTTGATTGGGATTATGGTAAAGCGATTGCTTCTCTCTCTATCTATTTTCTGGTCTCTTTTTTTCCTGCATTTAATGCCCACGAACTGCTTCTTGGGCTAGATTTAATTTATGGTTTCATTTAAGTACCAAAAATCCATTAAAAATGCGAATTTGATTTATTCCAAGAGCTAAATGGAGCACACAAACAGGAAATGTATCTGCAATTAAGTATAAATACAATTGAATATATGTTTATTTTTTATTTATTATGGGACGGGGACATTGAGACAGGGAGGGGGGACATTCGATGCATTGCCAAAAGTTCTGTGCGCCCGTTTGTTGGGGTTTTCCTGTTCCCAAAAACATAAAAACAACAAAAAGAAAAGAAAACGCAGCCAAAGAACAAATTTCCGCCAGCCGTTGCCAAGTTTCTTACAAAAGCCGCTTGAACTCTTTTCAATAATCTGAAGGAGTACTCGGATGTATCGTACATATACTCACACTCGTGCTCGTACTCACACGATATATGTATTTTATAAACATATAAATAAGATGACGACACGCCCAACACTTGGCCCCCGATGCGGAGAAAAAATGCGAAAATGTGAAACAAAATACAAAATATGCTAAATAAATGGGTGAAAATGGGGAAAAGCCTTTTGGCTCTCTTGGTTTTTGACACACTTATGTATGAAGGGTTCTTGGGGGTCCTGGAGTTCACAGTTCATATTGATGCCGGGAGCGAGAGAGAGAGGGAGAGAGGGAGAAAGAGGTAGGCAGACGCCTTGGATTTGCATTTAGTAATTGAATTTTGTTTTGCAATTTATTTGTGGCTATGCCCATGCCAAAAACCAGACAAAAATATTGTTCTTATAAGTAAAACTAACCAGAAAAATATGGAAAATATAGCTTAAAGGCAAAACCCGAGAGAGTATGCATTAAAGATAATTTAATAATTTAATTTAATAATTTTCCTTTACCTTGTTTTAAAAGCAAATTAATTGTAGCCTTGGTTTTTCTATATAAGCTATAGATTCACGTTAATTTTAGTGCTCAATCGCACTCATGGCTCTCTGTGTTAATGTGCCCTACTGCCTCGTGGCAGCACTTGCAGCAAACGTGTTGGCAATTTGTGTTAAAAGCAGTTGCCTTTTATGGCCAGGCCACAGTCCAACACTCAGTCTCGAATATATCGAAAGCTGATTTTTACGATAATGTAGATGAAGAAGCTGCTGCCCGGCCGGTGGGTCAGATCGTTAAAACCGTGACAGGCCATCACAGGCCAGGATATGGCCTTTTGGACAACTTTAAACTCCCGCCATTAGGTAGAAAAGTTCTCGGATGGATAGAGGAATATCCTCCGCCGGTCGCAGTCTCTTTGGATAGAAAGTGTTAAAGTTATCCGGAAAAGGGAGCTGCAAACAGAAAAAAAAGAGAAGATAATAAAAAGTTGCCAGGGCTTGCAGCTCATGATAATAAAAAGCTCGTGGCACGTGCTGACTCCAATGGACACGCAGCGCCTGGTCACGGATCCCAGCGACTCTCAGAGACACTATTTTTTTTCTTTCTTTTTCCTGTTGCCTGTTGACATTCCACACTCCTTTCTACCATTTGGTATGCCCATGGTGCTCCATAGAAGTCGAAAAGGGTATATTGGGTTGGTGCAATAAATTGCAATTGTTGATCAGCAAAAGGAATTCACAAATTAAAATATTGCAGCAGCATAAATAATAATATTTAATTTTCTTCTTTATTTTATTCAATTAATTGATATTTTCTCAGACATGAGGAAATTCAATTAATTTAATTAATTAAAATATGCAGTCCCATAAGAAATGCTACACACATTTTTTAGTAGAATAAATACGTACATATATATGTAAATATTATATTTACACCTTTGTCTACTCCACACACATGTGGATCGAGCACAATGAGGCTTAGAGCTCTGTCCCACTCGCTCGCACCTAAAACTATTATTCTTGACTTTCTTTAATGCACAAAAATAAGTGGGCTTTGGCTTTGCTGTTTTGTTTCGGTCATATGCACTCTAGAACAGCAATGCAGGCATGCTTTACATATATTTACACACATGATTGGCAGAAATCGCAGGTAGTGTAAGCGAAGCCAAGACCTGCGTTTCGTGGCATTTTTTATTATTTTTTGTATTCTAATTTATGCTGCCTGTTGCTTTGTAAAGGGCATACCCATTGTCGTTACTCTCAGCTCTAATATTCACTCCTGTTTGTCTTCGTTGCTGTTTTTTTTTTGTCTTTCAAATAGATTTCAAGCATCCGCTATGTGAGCATTCGCTCGCCTGCAGCAATTTGTTGCTGAATGATGTGTGAAGGACATAAAAATGCAGCCAACGAGTGGAGCGTGCGGGAGGGTGTTAAATATATCTAGTATATATGTATGTATGTATATAAAGTAGACAACTGGGGGCAGCAAATACTCTGCTTGATGAACGTGCTGATAGCTGATAATACAAAAGGCAACGATGATAACGACGACGACAACGTCGACAGCGTCGATTGGTGTTGACAATTTAAAGTCCTCTCTGGGGGTGGGGTGCGCGGATCATGTGGGGATTAGTGATGAAAATGTGCAATATTGCTGGGTAAAAAATGATGCAAAAAATGTAATAAAGTTTTGAATAAATAGTTTGGGGAAAAGCTTTAGGGGATAAAAAAAAAATATATATATATATATTAATTGTGTGAATAAACTGTCTCGAATAATCAGGAAATTTTTAACAGAGACGCTAAAGAATTTGGAAATAACAGAATAGTTGCTCTCCCGTTCTTTAATTCTCTTTAAACTTATTTTACCATTAATTTAAACAAAATTCCAAGCTTTCACTTTGGCTGAAAGGCAAAATCATCCAAGATACAAAATTTTAATTTTCAATTATTTGTTGACACTTTTTTGTTGCAAAAAAAAAGACACACAAAAAAGTTAATTTCATTACAAGTTGAAAATTTCATATTTGTTGCACGATGCCATGCACTTTCCAATTTGGCTGCTTGCAGCTAACTTTTGCTGCACCATCCTACTCCCATACCGGCCACGCCCACTTATATTGTTTACAACAACTTTAAGCCGGAGAACGGCTGAAAACTTTTCCCTTTGGCTGTCGTCTTCGACTTGGGTCTCTGTTTCTGACGCTACTCGACTCGACTTTGCGTTCAGACGGGCGGGGGCGTATGAATAATTAAATATTCGCCACGAGACAGACAGAGCAGAGCCGTGAAGACACACGGGGTTCACATATCCTTGAGCTGCACTTTGTTTACGAGTGCAAAATATCACCCCAACATCTTTCAGCCGTCCGTATGCCCCTCGGGGATTTCTTTTTTTCGCATTACTTCCATTACTTCCATCATTTGCATTTCTCATTAAGCCGCACTGCACCCGTGTGTTGCCGCCCCCTTACCATCTTAATGAGTTGGCCAAAAAGTTGCCCGAAAGCAGATTAAATGTTACTTGGAAATTTTTCCGTTTTTTTTGTTTAAGGTATATCATTTATACTGAGGAATGATAATTTAATTCAGTTTAAGCTCTAAGAAAGGGACCCAATGAGCAATAAATACACATAATTCGGAGTAAAAATAATCTCTTTTTCTTGTTAAATTGTTAACGAATTCTTAGGAAACAAAAGAGAACGTTAGAGATAAACAAAAAGAGCCACAAGATACCCTGTATTTTTGGATGTTTAATGATGTTTACAGGGTTTAAAAACAATATTCAATCTAGAAAAGAGAGCACTTGAGAGCAGCCTCTTTCGGGAGCCGTTTTGTTTTTATTTTCCTCTAAGTCTTTGCTCCTTCTGACTGTACAAATTATCCAATTGTTGTAACAATTGAAATATAAATAGATAATAGAAACCTTTATAATTCTGCAATAGCTCTACCTGTAAATGGAATTCCAGAAATGGACTACCACTCAAGGAAGTACTTTTATAAATTCAATGGCCTTTTTGGGCGCCCACACATTGCTTCGTACATTTCTTGTTTGCCCCCCAAAACCAGCCTTGAAATCAAATATGAGCGATTTTCGCATATTCAGAACCGACCAAACAATGGCATTCTAATTGCCCCCGATATCCCCCTATTGTATTTGTATTCCTTTGTGGCACATTCGCGGCGAATGTTTTGTATGCCACAGAGGCTGCCACATTGAAAATTTACACAACAAAATATACTTAAGAGATAAACGATTCATGCAAATAAAGCAGAAAGTACCCCTAACAAGATTTTTTAGCGCAGCCAAAGAACAGAGTGGGTAGGGGGATGGGGGGAAACCATGGGAAAAGGGAAAAAGTGGAAAAGCTGTCTACGTGTTTGGCGTCAAAATGGCCAAAGAAGGGAAAAGCGAACGAAAGGAAAAAAAAAATTAAGTCCAAATGCGTCCGTCGCGCTTTGCCTTTTCGTTAATATTTTGTAACTTTTCTGCTCAGTTTCTTTCCCTTTTCTTTTTTTCTTCGTTGGAAAAGTTTTGCGGAAGAGGGCTGCCCGGCAAACAGGAAAACAGCAAAATTCCTGTTTATTTTTCCAGTCATGCATAAAATATTAAATTATTAGTTACGAAGTGTAACAAAAGTAGCGTGCAAAATACGAGTATGGGTGGAGTTGTCTGCAACACAATTTCAGACGCAACGCGACGCGATGCTCTTCCACAGGCAGTTTTCATCCACAACTTTGCACTGTTTTAACATTCTGTTTTTTTTCCCACAATTTTCACCAGATTTTTGGTTACAGGTTAAAAGCCAGAAAACGTGGCAACGCGTAAAAATAATTAAAGCTGATTATTTCCTGGGTAATATCAGTGTCAAAATTATG
The DNA here is from genome assembly GCA_018150905.1 of Drosophila ambigua. Classification (NCBI taxonomy): domain Eukaryota; kingdom Metazoa; phylum Arthropoda; class Insecta; order Diptera; family Drosophilidae; genus Drosophila; species Drosophila ambigua. The sequence goes on from JAECWS010000100.1 coordinate 20,865,701, forward strand.
ACAATTTGGTTAGGTTGCTAATTGAAATTGGATTTTTGCCAACGATGCCATTGAATGATTGGATTTATTGTGTGTCTGGCTGTGGCATAATACTCGGGTTTCAGTCGTAATTAGATTGTTGCTCTGCTGGCCATCACGCCTGGCAAAATCTCTCAATCGGTATTATTTTACAGCAATCACAGCAAATGGATATGCCGCACAGCCTTGTCTCCTTGTATCCATTTGCCAATTAACTCGTAGGAGGAGGTGTCTCCATTACGGGGAGTTCCTTATTGATTGGCCAAGTCAAAGGGTCTGGCCACCAGCAAAGCCGCATCGTGCTTATCTATGAAACGACTTTGGCACGCCGCAAAAGATGGAGAAAAGTGTGCGAAGAGAAAAGGCGGAGAAAAGTGTGGTAAAAGGCTAAAGAGAACCAGTAAAGTGTGTGAAAAGCGAGCGACAGCAAGAGCGAAAAATGAAAAATTACATCCAAAATGAAAACTGAAATACAGTTTAAGTTATGGGATTATGAAACCCCAAATAAAGCTCGACTATTGGATGCTCCTTGCTCATATTTTATATATTTTTTAACTGTTTCTTATGGGAATCACTGAAAAAGGGAACATTTTAAATATTTAAAAATAATACGAATCTTTTTCTTAAATGCTATTGTAGGTATATGTTTTAAAAGCTTTTAGTTTTTGGTTAATAAGAGTTAACAAAAATTGTTCTCCATTAAAATCTATTTAATTGGCATGTTAAGTGCCAGTTAGTTTTATTTATTTTTAAATAAAAGTCTTATGATTTTAAATTATTATGAGCAAAATATTCGTTGGTTCTTTTAATTGAAATTAAATGAATTAATTAATTAAAAATTAAAAAAAACCTCAAACAAATTTTGGCCAGAGCGTTAGATCGCTCAACATGATCATTTCGCGAATGTGAATCTGATTTGGTGACATATTCTCGTGTTTACTCCTCAACATAGACGATTTATTAGAGTTGAGGCGATGCAGTAGAAAGGCACCATCCATTATAACAAAATCAAACTCCAGGCCACTGAGAACTTGCAGCTGTGGAGAGCGTTTTGAGAGAATTAGAGAGAGAGCTACTTTTCCTGTTAGTTGGAGATTATGACTTACTCTTGCGCTATCCGTTGCGTAGGGCGATTCCAGAACTCTCTGATCGTAGAACGGTTCATGCAAATTGGCGCTTACATAGACAGCACAATTTTCGGGTGATTTTTCCACTTCATAAACGCCCATTTCTTCCGCAATGAAGGAAGTGTGAAGCCAACTTTCAAGACCTTTCAATCTGTTGTACTCCAGGGCTGACAGAGTTTCGGAACCATTGATATATGACTCAACATAACTGACTAGATCTGATTTAACTTTGGGCGGATGTATGGAATGTTGGCTGTTGCTGTTGTAGGGAATAATGGGCACACAAAAGACGCTGCAGGCGAAAATATAAAATACAAATTAGAGGGAAGGAAAGGAGTACATCAAAAATGTGTAATAAACTTTAATAAATGCCAAAAAAAATGTCGTTTGTGCTCTGAATGCAACAAGGACACCCAACAGATCAAGCGGTAAGCCAAAGCTACTCTCTTGCTTTGATTTTGTTCTATTCCGCGCACTGACCTCTCTCTGCTTTCGCTCTCTTCGCTCAAGCCAGCTGCAGCTTAGCTCACTTCACTCTGCGGTTAAGCTCCCTCCCATCTTTGCTCCCACTCTGGCACGCTCTAAGCGATTACTTGCAAGAGAACTTGCAGCATAGCTTATCACGCCTTTTAACAACCCACTCTTAGAAACTCACCTGCGAAGGGGGTTCGGCAGCTGCGCTGCATGTGCAAATTCCAGAAAAATTGTGGCAAAGTTTCGTGTCGGCAGCAAATTGAGTTCCAGGGCAAATATAAAATATGTGCGGGCATTTTGACGTGCCACATTCTTGAGCAAATTCATGGGATACTTGCACTTGTCATCGTTACCAATGGATGGCATAAATTTGGCATCCATTTCCGATGGTGAAAGGCATTTAAAGCCGCGTGGTCGATTCGGTTCCATACGGCGCACCTCATCCGTTAGATGTTGATTCTCAAGGATCAGTTGCACGGATACCCATTTTTTGAAGCTCTGGCCATAGATCGTGCAGTACTTTATGTGATAGAAACTGTACAAAGTGGGCTCAAAGTCGTCATCATCCACAAAGACGGCCAGACTGATGGGTGCGCGCCAGCGCAGCATCAGCCACTCGAGATCCTTGAGGTCGTCGTATCGGCCATGGCTGGTCAATGTGACACTTTGATTGCCCTGCAGCTCCGAGCTGCGTGCCACTATATAGTCGTGAACGATCCAATAATTTCCGTTCTGCTGCAAGCGAAAGCGAGGCCTCTCGAAAAGCTGGGCATCTCGGAAGGTGCGTCGCATAAACGGTAGTTCGGTGAGCCTCAGAAACATCAAATAGAAGCCCAGCACCAAGAGGAACACGAAAATTATTATTTTTCCGAGAAAAATGCGACGCCAGTAAAACGAAATCATTTCTAATTGGTTTCTATAGAAATTTGTGGAATGGAATTTTCCTTAAATTAATTTTTGAAGTATTTTTACGTGTATTTGCGTTTATTTATTCATACAAAAAAAATTTGCTACCACTACAAAATATTCGACCCATTAGAAGCTGCCTCCAACGAAAGCTGCGATTAATCTTAGCCCAAAGAGGGACAGCCACAGGCACAGTCATAGTCATAGTCATAGTCACAGGCAGTCGGCAGAAGCAATAACCACCTGCGCGATAGTGGTAACACAGCGAAATAGGCTCATAAATTCTCTACAATTTATAATTTCACACCTACAGCGAAACGAGGAGCCATAACGAGCGCCAAAAAGGTGGCGGCTCTGGGCCAACTATTTGCCAATGTTCTGGCAAAGGCAATGGTGGTGGGGGGGAAGCTAGAGGTTTGCTTGTCAGTGGCAGAAAATGACAAATGTTCGTTAGACAGGCAGACCGGGAAGGCCAGTAAGAGAGCTCCGCCTGACAGGATTTCCTGGAGGAGCAAAAGGCCTGCGAGGCCTCCCTCTCCTCCGCCTAATGACAGCAGAAATGTTACAACGAGCTTTGCATGTTTGCCCAGTGTTAATCATAAAATGGCCAAAAAGAGTTGGGCGGGAGTTGGGCCCAAGAAATTGCCTAATAGGTTATGCAACGAAAAAATTCCTTTTATGCTTCTCTTTTTTTTCCACTGGATTTATGTTGACATCCGCGCATTGATCTTTTCGAGAAAAGCCTTACAGAATAGATGAAAATCACCGTGATATTGCAATTACGCGCGCATTTTTTTCACCGCAGCACAAACGCATTTAAAATAAATTGTGGCAGGCATTCAGGCGTTGCAAAGCCAGTAAGTGGCATGATTTATGACCCGCGATGATGACAAAGAGGCATGCAACTATGTATGCAGCCGAAGCAGCACGCGGAATGTGCCACAGAAAATTTCATTAAATTTGCTCAGTGAAAAGTAAAGCGACATTTGGTTTAAATTATATGCGAGGTGTGCAGTGTAATTACCTGTGGAAATTGGTTTTAAATCTTAATTTAAAATGAACACAATTTAATTTAGTGAAAGGCATGAAAATAATTTTCAGTTCATTTTTTCGCCCATATCTTTTAAGAATTTAAATAAAATGAGGCAACATCATTTTCTTAGGTTTCAATGCTTTTGTTTCTGGTTAAATAATATTTCCCTTAGCAATATTCAAATGTTCATTAATATTTTAGAATTTACGTGTAAAAGATACATTTTCGTTCGCCGACGATACCTTGCTCTCCCCTGCATACCCACGCTAGAGTGATTTATTTGCTCACAAATTGCTTTAAATTAACATTTTTTTGTTGTTGTACCTTGAGCCAAATGTAAATTCCTAGGCAGCGCTTGTCGCAGCGCTAATTGTGGAAATTATGAGTTCATGGTGGGGCAACAGGGGCGACCGGAACCGGAAGGAGGGACAGAAAGAGCGGGCGACAAGGTGCGCCACGTCCACGCCGACGCCTTGGCATTTACTTTGATGTGCGCCATGGGAGGCCGCGCGAACAGAAGCTGTGAAAAATTGTGGCAAACACTGTGAGAGAAAATTAATAAAGAATGTGGAAGTGGGTGGAAATTTAAGGCAAATGTACTAAAACGCGTTGCATAAATACAAATAAATGCGCTTATTTTTGTTTGTGTACAATTGCTAAGTTATGAGTGCATTTAATAAATGCGAATAATGTATACGAAACATTTGCTAAATCCTCATTTAATTACTCCACTAGCCATGAAAATGCACCATTTATTGGCCCACTTTTGTGGAATGTGGGGGGATGTCGTATTGGCCAGAGTTTCAAATTCGTGCAAATCTGGGGCCTAATTAATGGCCCGCCAAATGGGCTTTTATCATATGCAAAATGGTACGGCACAGCCATTAGCCTCCATAATGAACTAAACAAAATGTCATTTTGCTATAAAACAAAACGATATATTTATTAAACACACAATGCGATGGAATAAGCGAATGAGAAATATTTTGTATAATGAATGGAAATATAAATAGAAATTGGATTTCCCCTTATTATACCCATTATTTTGCCTTAGAAATGTTACCCTAGATACAAGGACATAAGGGAAATATTTCAATATATTAACAAAAAAATAAAAAATTTAAGAAATCGATTATTTATTTTGTATTAATAAATTTATTTTTTTTTTTATTTTATTTTTGTTAGTGGTTGTAAACTTCGTAAAATCAAAATACCCTTTGAAATCTCCTCCGCAAAACAATTGCCAAAAATAATATAAATTAAGTATCAGTTTTCTGGCATTCGTTTACCAATTTATACACAACATTCGCCCAGATTTTCATTTCATTGAAGTGAATTTTCGGCCAATTAAGTGCTACACTCCAGTTCGAGTATCTATTGCCAACAATCCCAAAACAATTATGTGGCAAACCCTTTTCGACGTGACAGTAAGACGTCAGACACTGAGAGGAGAGCTAAACTTCAGAGTATCTGAGTAATTGACCTGTTGGCCAGAGAGTCCGAGTAGCTGGGCGGGGCAGAAACAGTTACCTGCCACGTACCCCACTCCCCTAAAACCACTCGAGACGTTCGTTAATTAATTAATGTTCATTAGCAGCCGTAACTTTTGCTCAGTCTCTGGTCTGAGTTTCACTTTCAGATACAAATCAAAATGCGTGCGGCTTTTGTCTGATTGCCACAACAACAACAGCCCAACAGCAGAAAAGCCTCTGCCTCTGCCTCTGCTGGAAAACTTTTCCCCCAAGTATTCTTTTGCGAAACTCATTAGGTCCGGCGGCGCGCTGGCCAATGGGCCCAGGATTCCAGCGCTCGAATCAGACGTTAATAATAATGGTTAATTACGTGTTTAATTATGCATGGGATCTCTCACGACGCCGCCACCGCCACTGCCGCCGCTTCGCCCACAGAAAGGGCCCTGTTCCCCCCGCCACTCCGCTGAGCTTTCCCTTAGCGGAAGTTGACGCTCAAACTCTCGTTAATAAATTATGTAAATTGTAGGCGCACAAAAATCTCTGTGTGGAAAATGGAAATTTATTCAAGGGCCTTCAGTAAAGAGTCCTGAGGGGGTGCGAATGCTGATGGTGTCTTGAGCCCAAGCGGAAGTCAACATTTATTAATGGCTGTGAGAGCGCATGGATTTTTATTAAATTAAATGAAAATTAGCATTATTAATGAATATAATGAGGCTTATAATATGGGAGGGATCTGTGCTTGGATTTTTTTGTTGTTTTCAAGGCCACTATGCAACACTAAAGAAGACCCACGGCTTGCTCTGGCGTTAGTCAATACTGGAAATTATTCAAAAATTGTATAAGATCCTTCAAATGTGTCGGTAACTTATTAAAGATAACTTTAAAATTAAGCTTAAATCTCTTTATCTTTAGACTCAGATGTTTGGTTTTCCAACACTGTCAATTACCTACAAGCTACTTTCTTTCACTGTCACAAGGCAGGTGGCAGGTGGCCTTTGAAGAAAAATAAAAATGATATTGCTCCATTCCATCCGTAAATTAAATACATTAAATTAACTTGCTAAGCTCTAAATAACTTTCCTAAGACGCTCATCAACACTGTCACTTGCTGCGACACACGCACACACACACACACGCACACACACTCACACCCAAAGAAGTATGCAAAAGCATTCATACTAATGAGAGGTCCACTTTGACTCTTGTCTATTTTCCCCCTAAGCGGCGAGACTTTCTTTCACAACTTTCGACCAAGAAATGCAGTTTTCCCCCAACAGTTTCCCCTACACAAGTTTTCAACATTTTCAGCTTATCCCCAAAGAACCTTCTGACCTTCACAGACCTCAAACTAAACGTCAACACAACTTTCCTTTCTGATTTTTTTTTTCTGGGCAATTTTCTTTGTTTTCAACCCTCAACTCTTGCACGATCTCAATGACAGTTTTAAGTGGCGAGCTGGATGAAAATCTAAAAGAATGCAGCGGAATAAGTATATTGTATGAATGAAAAAAAAAAAAACACAAAATCCAAATAATAATCAAAAACTTCAACTGGGGCGACTGAAACGAAGTTTCTATTTAATTTTAATTAGAAAAGTTTTCAACTTAAATTCCAACTTGTGTAAGACATTTACTCGTGATTTTTGGTTGCAGGCGAAAAAACGAAAAAAATAACAAAAATTAAAATAAAACAAAAGTTTCTGGCGTAACAAAAAGCGAAATGAATGGACGATTGTGAAAGTGGGGAAAACGTAATAGAAAGCGTAACAGAAAGCGAAAGCAAATCTAAGCTTTGGACAATGTTTCAGCGTAGAAGGACAGCATAGCGCATTTTGCATAGATTGCAACAGTCTGAAAATTGAATGAAAGAGAAAACAAAGCGAGAGGGAGACAGCGAGATAGATAAATGTGAAATTGAAATATTAAACTTTAACTTTTTGCAAACAAATAGAGAAATGAGAGACAGAAACAGATACAGTAGAAATTTTAAAGACAATTCCTAAAATTTAATGGATGGTTTTCATTTATTAGGAATTATTTGAAAATTGTAGATATGATTGTATTTTTGTGGATTTTGTTTATAATTGGGTCTGAAAGCTGATCCTGTAATTTTTATTTTAACAAGTTTAATAGAAAAATTAAAACTTTTTTGATTTCAAGAAAATCAAGAAATGTATGGATAATAAATATCAGCTCAATACTATGTAAAAATTACAATGCCATCCACCAATTCTAAAACCCTGGAATGTCGCTTAAAATTATTGCGTTTAATATTTAACAATTTACCCATATTTTATTACATTTTCTTTTAGTGTTAATATTTTAATCCAAGTTGCAAATATTCAATAAGTAATAAGTAAATTATGAACACAAAAAAGAAGGCACTCGCTATACATTGTTCTTCCCTTGTCTATAAGGAGAATTCTTTCTTTATTTTGCATACATTTCTACTCTAATGTTACCTTCCTACTCTCAGGTTTTTTCACTCAGCGAAATCTATATAAATTTCATAAAATTATTACATTCTAAAGCCCGTTTTTTCTCTTACGTGCCCAAAAAAAAAGAGAACCCTCCTCTTGCCACAATCAGTTTCATGGTCAGGCACCACCTACCATCGTAGTCTTGCGCGAATGTCTGGGGCACAACCACAGGCGTAAAACCCTTGCCCGTCCCCCCCACCACCACCTGGACCAGACCAGACCGTGAGGAGAACACTCCAGATAAATGCAGCCAGCATTCGGTTGCCACGCGAAAAAGGAGGAATTCCAGAGTAGAAGGGAAGTCAACTGAGTGATTACAATACACAACGGGAACATTTGTAACTTGGCCCAGACGCCGTCGGCATTTTATTGCATTTTTATCTTTCAGTTTTTATACATACATATATACAGAATATACATACGGACGCACGGAATATACATACATATGTATGTTTCTATGACTGTGTATGGGTGAAGAAGTATTTTATTTTTTTGGTGTGGCTTAGAGCTCTTTTGTTTGGTCGGTGAATTTCATGAACCACATCCCAGAGAGTGCCGGAGAGAATGCTGCATATATTTTTGAGTGGAAATTTCCCTAAAGCTTAAACTTTTGAACAATTAGAAAAGAAAATCCATGCTTATCTCTCAGGCACACACACAAGCACCACCTGGAAAATTCAATCTATATTTAAGCTTAGCTTTTGATTGAATTTGTGCTTGACAAAAGCGAAAATACAAACTGTTTTGATTGCGCCCGAAAAAGAAAGGCAAATACAGGTAGTGAAAATATACGAAATATTCATTTCGGTTGAGGGAGTAATCCATGCAGAGTCCAGGCTATCCAGCTGTCAAGCCACACAGCCTTAATCACAGTCACAAAAGGAGGCGCTTCGATGCTCTTGCCAGTCACAGGAGTCGCTTCGATGCCTCGCTCCCAGTCACCGGAGTCGCCTTTTCAGTTTGGCAGAGACAATCATTTGTTATTTGATTTGACCATCAGCCGGATGCCGGATGTGGACGCAGACGCGGATACCCAGTGAGGCAGTCCCTCTGCCGGGCTAACAGGGGGCCCTGTAGGATAACCGACAATTCGGGCAATTCGTCGAGCGCTTTGGGCCAAACATGGCAATTTCCATGGCCCCGTTGGACATCGTTGAGTGCCGTTCTGCCGGCCGGGCTCTTGGTGTAGTCAATTTTTGGCGGCCTGCAATTTTACAGGGCACTGGGGCACATTGACAGACTGGCAGATTGGTATTGGGGGGGTTGGGGCGTGGGTATGGCTCATTGACGTCTCTCTGATGAAGTGTTGAGTGCAAGTGCAAGTGTTGCAGTGGCAACCAAAGTCAAATTTGTCCAGCACTTGGGCCAGAGACTTTTGCGTGTTGTTTTTGTTTGTTTTTGGAGGCTGGATATTGGGGCCAACCATTAACTGGGGGGAAAATGGAAGCCACAGGGACACCTGGGATCAGTTTACTTACGAATCTGTGGAAGTCAAAACTAACTAAAGAGGTTTACACTGTGAACAAAATGTGAGTAAAAGGCAGGGAAATTATTTGGGAAGTTAATACATAACCAGAAAACTATGGAAAAATAGGATCAAAAGTTAGATGTGGAATTGATTACCGATTTGTGGGCTCAGCTATCTGCTTTTCGTCGTATTTTTTGGGTAATATTTAATCTCGTTGGGTGGTTTCCCTGCCTAGAAATCAATTAACAAATCACTCAATTTTCTGTTTAGAAAATAGTTTTAAGAACTTAAACTATTTTATTTGAATTGTTTATTGAATATGGAAATTAATTTTTAAATTACAAAGGATTTTCTTAGAGTTTTCAGAACATAAATAAAAACGAAAGGAGAGTCATCTTTGATTCTATCACTGCTGCTGGGTTCTTTTTGTTTACCCCCACGCATGTCACAGGAAATATCCTAGTTTCCAAGTCCTTCATCAGTCGTAATGGAACACCTGTGTTCTCTCTCCCTCTTGCGCTCCCCCACTCCTGCACGCTCTTGCAGCGAGTACCCTTCAATTTGCTGCCATTCACATCTCCATAACACTGTCATGTGTTGCCTGTCGCTGTCGCTGCCTGCGCTCGTTTCTAATTTAATTAAAATCAACTTAAAGCACTACTCCATTGCTACCCCAGTGCTACCACTGCCTGCCACTGCCACTGGCAGCATCATCCCATAGAGCATGCAACATGGTGCAGCGCAACCAACGTCTACCCCCAATCCGACGCCCCATTTTATGCCTTTAGCCAATTTGTTACGCTTTTAATTTGTTAATTCATTTGCTGTGTGGGGGGCTGCATGAAGAGCGCGAGCGGCGCCAGACGGCAGATAGAGGCAACACAATCTACCTCATGCCTCTTGGAACTCACTCTATCTAATATCTATACTATCTCTGCTCCTCTCGCACTCTCCGTTACTCTTCCAACTGGGAATTTTATTTGCTGGAAACATTTTTACGCCCAGCGTTTTGTGGGTAAAGGCGATTTGCAGCAAGCGCAACAAGCCGTTCTCCGACCTGCCCCACAAATGGATGCACACTAGTGCTCGCTCGCTCACACATACATACATGCAACGCTCTCCCACACATGCACTTGCCAGAGCAAACACACACACACACACACGATGTATTTGCCGTCGCTTATCCCATGTTTGATTTTTGTTTGTTTTAACTGCTTTCACTTTTCACCATTTACATTTGTTAGTGTGTGTGTGTGTATGAGGCTGAACCTGTGTGTGTGTGCTGCAGCGCTTGAAATGAAAAATGGCAAAACGATGTTTTTATTTGCTCAGCTAAAGGCTGTGGAGAAGGCAGGAACCTCCACTACCACCAGTCCCACCCCCACTGATTCCGCAGCTCAGTCTGCCTCATCCATACCCAATCTCACACTCCCTTGCCCACTTCCCACTTTAACACCCACCACCACGCTCCTCCCACCTTTTTGGCATTCCAAGTTCCGCTGTTCTTTGTTTCTCTTCTCTCTTCTTTCTTTAAACAATTTCCATTGCCTACATTTCGGCGCACAACTTAATAAACTTCTATTTTCACACGCATTTTTATGCCTTATGCTTAATAAATTTTATATTTGGTTGATGTATTAAATTTTGTTTCTTGGCATCTAATCGCGTGCCACAATGTATGGCATGTGTGTGGCAGGCTGGCAGATATAAAGATCAGGTGAGAAGCTTGTGCCCAGCAGACAGAAACAGGTCGTAAATTGTAGGCCTTTTTGTTTTTATGTAAATAAGCTGGGTATAATGAGCTATGTGATGGTATTTGAGAGAAGGTTTCCACAGGGAAGAATAGAAAAATTTATTTATGGAAAGCTCAAGAAATTTGGGGAGAGTCTTGCAGCAAATTCTATGATTTCTATCAGAATTTTTGGTTTCAAAAGGATGAAATTAGCTCACGGAGAATGTAAGAAAATGTTCTTGGTATTTTAAAAAACATACAAATAATTTTCTATTTATTTTGGGCTTACTTTTCTATTTGTTAAGCTCTCAGCGTTCTCTCTACCCTATAAGATCATCCCAAATTCGTTGTATTATGTTCCTCTTACATTATGACTGTTTCCAAAATTAAATTTACGAGTAAGTATCTCTCTCTCGCCTGCAGTGGATGCCAACACATTAGACGCGCCATGTGGCATGCAACATAATTTTTTATTTGCCACACAAGCAGCAGGCAGCGCCACCACTCAGCGGGGTGTGCAAAAATCCACTGCTGCCAGCTCTCCAAAAAAAACCAAACAAAAAAGTTGAGAGCTGCCAACAAACATTTTGAGGCAATGCTGGAGGAAAATCTCTGAGCTGAGAAATGCGCTTGTCAATGCATTTTCAGGCCACAAAAACGAATGAAAGACTGAAGTGCTAGAGAGACTGGCAATGTGGCATGTGACAGCTGCAGTGACATTTGGCAGCTCAAAATCCATGAACAATTGACTTTGCCGCCTGCAAAATGGCCAAACGAATGACAAAGTCATCATTTAATGCTGCTTAGAAACTTTCTTTCTTACTTTTCTTACTTAACTTCTGGAGCTGCTTTCAGTTCTTCATTGTTTTTTTCAATGAAAAATCAGAGACAGATAGATGCCAGAGGTTCCAGCAACCACACAGTAGATATAAAATTTAATTTCCTTTACGGTTTCCAACCATTTAATGTTGATTATTATATTGCTTTTTTTTTTGTTAGCAATAATTTGCTTAACCAAAATCTGTTGTCTTCCAATATTCCCAACCAGAATTTGACTTGTTTTAACCCTCCCAAAAAAAGGGGCAACCGCAGACGAATGATTAATGTTTTGCTGTGTCAGGGCTCAGCCCTCGGCCTCGCCAGCCCGCAAAATAAATGTATATGTTGCCTGTCTGCAACTCTCAGAGATAGATGGTTCTGCCCACAAAACACCAGACAGCTACCCTCCCGCCTAGCTGGCATATATTTTAGCTTCTGTTGGAAAACAACTAAAGCAATCCGAAAGTTGTCTAACTTATGCTGATTATAGACAAACATCCGCCTCAAGCCGCAAGTTATTATCAAATGTCTCCCCAGAGCATAATATATATATCTAATCTCTTTCTCTCTTTTTTTCTCTCTCTATTCTATTCTCTATTTCTATTTTTTTGGGGGTTCACTGGGGCGGGTCGGCTGCTTCAACGCTTAACACAATAATCGAATTTTCCATACATATGGTTGGCGGGCATTTATTTTGTTTTTGTGGTTAAGCCTTTGGGCCATGGCCTAATGTTCTCGTATGGCTTGGAACACACGCCTACTTTTAGTGGTGGGTGTGGAGTGGTGGCTGTTGGCCATGGGTAAAACAAGTGCCGTTAAATGACCTTGTTAATCATGTTCCGTTCCCTGTGTGTTGGCCTCTGTTCGTGCGTGATTTATGCTTATTTATATTTTATTAACTTGGCCCAAAAGATGAAAGTGGCAATGTAGATGGAGAGTGCAGACGGGATGATGGTGGAGTAAGTATTTTTTTTTTTATTTGAATTATGACCAGAACAAGGGACTAGGGATTGGGACTAATGTGTGTGTTTGGGATGCTGTGTAGTTATGGGTAGGTAGATAGATAGAAAGTACCTATAGATATTCCATTCCATTTAGTTATCCAACAATCTGTATAAAGATATTATACCCCACCAATGTTCCATTACTATTCCTTTGATATATGTACCATCGATGCTTCTTTTTCTTTTTCTGATTATTATTATAATTAATTCATAATCAATACACGCAAAGAAAAAAACATCTCCGGTTTTAAATATAAATATAATGAAATACATTTTTAATTTAAACATAAAATTATTAAATAGCAAATTTTACAAATTTACAAATTCTAATATTTTATTGAAATATGAAAGAAAAAATGTATTTAAGATATCCAGTTTGTAAAAAATATGAAATATATTTCAATCTTCTACTCTCATAATAGAACTCTCCGCCAATGAACTCTCCACATAATAAACCCTGTAAAGTCTACACCTACAGAGGCAACAAATACTCTTAACAAACAAGAACTAATTGGTCTACAAATTTGATGACTTCTACCATAATTATGTAAGAGTGTGAGAGCTCCTGCCCCTGTATATCCTGTATATCAAAACTCCATATAAATAAACCATAATAAAGCCATTAAGCCAAACAAACTATCAAATTCAGCAACTGTATTTTGTATCTGTAGCCTATCCTTTAGATACACAAACAGAAATAAACAACAATATATCAAGCAAACAATAAACACACCTATAGACAGACAGACAGACGGGACGGTGGACGCTTGGTGCGGTGCGTTTGGCATAAACGAAAGTTAAATCCAATAAAAACATTTTGCTTAGTGAATTTATTCTGTAAACGACCTTGTCAACAGGATGATGAACACGTTTTACAAATATTTGTATACACAAGTTGTGGCTGATACGAGTAACTGTGTATTTGTGTGTGTGTGTTTTTGTGTGGGCTGGATGTACATTGTTGACTCTGTTCTGTAGGTCAGAGATACACACAAAAAAGGGTTTGACTTGATACGAATTTAATTCAATTAAAGGACACAAAAAAGCAAGAAAGATTTCTACGCCTGAAAAGATATCTACAGGGTACACAGCTGGTTGCCCTAACCACATTTTCCATGGTGGGAAAAACTTGTTACTAATTGCATTTATGGCAGCAACAGCACAAACCTCAAAGCAGTAGAAATAAGCAACCAACAAAAAAAAAACAGCAACAAAAAACACAAGAACAAAATGCAATTAGCACTCGAAAAAGACAAGCTACGGAAGGAGGAGGTGGTTTGCCTAACAAAAGTGCCACCCGCACAGCCACCAAATGCCAACGACAATGAAAATGCCATGAAAATGTTCAGCAGCTAATTAAAAAATAAAGACAAAACTTGACGGAAAGTAAATTATTTTATTGAGAGCGCTTGCTTGCCCGGCGAATTCAAAGCTTCAAGGTGACAATGGAAAACTGTTTTCCACTGGCTAGGAAATTGTTGTGTTGTGTTGTGAATTTTGTAATGCAATAATTTGACGGCAAAAGCGAACGGCAAGGCCACAGGAAAAGCCCATGAAGAATGACACAAACTATGCCACAAAAAGCCCGCAGACAAGCAACAACAAAACTTTTGCAGAGTTTTCCCAGCAAGAAATTGGGTGGCTATGGGAATGTTTTGAACACGATATTTTTTTATATTTTTATCTATATCGATTTCTATTATGTCTATGACATATTTAAATACTGAAAACGTATGGAAAACAACTCTTGAAATTATTTTCGTTTCGAATTATTCGGAGACTCGAATCTTTTTTTGTTTAAACGATAATATTCCAACAGAACCAATTTACGTGTTACGAAGCACTTTACAGCTCTTCTTTTGGATGAAAAGGTGGACTTAAATATCACAAAATATTTATTTATTCCTTTATCGTATTAGTGATATATTATTATAATTATAAATGGTCCGCCATGAAGTTAAATCTCTAAAGCGGATCAAGAAATAATGTGTAAAATTTAAATTCTGCAAAATAAATATTTGTCTAAACGTATTAACGCGTCATGCAGTGGTGCCCGTCCGTCTGTTGAGCATATAGAGATGGATCAAAATGGGTCTAAAAAGAAGTCCAAATAGGGTATAAAGAGAGTCAAAAGAGAGTCCAGAGATTGGTTAAAACCTAAATAAATCTCTTTTGTTTGACGCTAATAATAATCCAATATTCTGAAATTTTAATGAAATAACCGATACAAATACAGGGACTTTGCATTGAAAAACCCCTGCCCACAATGAGTATCCCTGTGGCACATACCACACTCTCCTCGGGCAGCATGCCAACACCGAACTGTTTGTTGCCACAGGGCAAACAATACAATAAAATGTATCCATACAACATGTAAATTAAGCATATTAATTGCATGCCCCATGCCTCATGTTGCATGCCTGCATGGCTCTGTTGTGGCTCTGCTTGTAATACCAATGATGATGAATAAATATGAAAAATGGAAAATTAAAACCAAGCAAACGGCCACGAACGGAATGGAATGGAGCCTGCCACAGATATTATTTGCTGTGAGTTTATTGTAAATATATTTGTCGCATTTAATTAGTTGGACAGTCGCCAGAGGGGTGAAAATTGACCAGAAAGCGTTGACACAGTCGATTATGTTGATAAAAGTGATGGAACGGGGAACGCGTAAAGCGAAAAGGGTTGGAAAACGGATGGAGCCACAAACTGGCATTTGCATTGCTTTCACATTTAATTGTTCATTGTTCATTGTTTATTGTGGCGTGTAAATTTTTGCCAAGCTTATTTGGCTGCTGCTTTTCCGCTTTCCGCTTTCCTTTGGCCCACTCCCGCGCTCTCTCCCTTTGTCTGCTCTTTCATCTTTCAACTGTCAAGAGGCTTTATGCCATTGATATGTGCATTTTCCACGCCTCATTTCACCGCTCTCTCTCTCTCTCCCTCTCCCTCCCTCTGTGTTTGTGGGTGTACTTTTCATTGGTTTAAGTGCATTTATTTAATTGCACAACATTTGCTGGTGCTGTGTTTAATTCGCATTAATGGGACATGACATTTTAATTGGATTAATTGCGTTTATTAAGTGCTGAACGGCAGCTCCTTTGGCAGTCCATTCTCTCTGGCGCTCTCTCTCTCTCTTTCCCTTCCTTTTGTGCGGTGGAAAGTGAAAAGCTGATTGAGTTCCGCTACCCTTCATCCATTGCATCAATCGGTCAAGCGGTAATCGATTATGGAATTAACTAATGGCGGCGAAAAGTAGGGGCTTAGGTGGATAAGCACTTTAAAATGATTACAAACCTCATGATGATAAACCACTAGGCCATCGATTCAAAGTGTGCGAGTCAAAGAAATTGCAATTAAATGATTGAAAAGCTGTTTAACGTTCAAGGTTTTATTAAATGCGAAACTAAAGGAAAATCAGCACAAAATCAGGTCACAACAAAATAAATGAATAGGCACTTCAATTTTAATATTTACACTTAGATTAAAAAATGTGTACCGATATAGTTGTTCCGTGAGTGCAAATTTTAAAGCGAAAGTGTCTTATTAATTGTCATTAATACGAAAATATTTAAAATAAATTATTTAATATTTAAAATAAATGATTTAATATTTAAAATAAATTATTTAATATTTAATATAAATTTTTTCATGTTGAAATTAAATTTTTTCATGTTGAAATTAAATATTTTCATATTTAAATAGGGGAACAGATTTTGAAAGAGTAAAATATCCATCCTTCTACAGTGTTGAATCTCGTGACGAATGGTAAAGAAGAATTTTTTTCTTATCCATATCCATTTCTAATCCACTTCTGCATTATAGCATCCTATTTGGTCACATATTCTGTTATATTCTGTCGTATTGTACAATTTATATTCGATTCTATTGAAGCCCATACTATTTTATACACTTTCAATTATTTTTACATGTGTGCTGCACTCCCTGAACTTTCACAGAAGAACTTAATTATATTTCAAACTTTTCTGCATGGTTTTTAGCGAGCAAAAAGGTCTTTATTTTGGCCTCTTTGAAGCTCCATCAGCAATGGAATATGCAGCAATGAGATACGAAGTAAAACTTAAAGAGTACAATAAACTGGTGGATCCTTTAGTTATTGTTGTTATTTGTTGTGGGAATGGGTGTGGGGGGCTGTCAAGGCGACACCTCGACAAGTTATCGCTGCATAATTTTCCAGGGTATGGGGTGGTACATGGCTGTACCAGGCAACGATGGGCATAAAATAAATAAAATTTATGTTATTTATTTGGTAATTTATGCATGTAGCCGAGCTGCCATTTTTCTGGGCTACTGTCAATCACTTTGACAGTTGTTTTAATCATTTCTTTAGCTTCTATTTGCCATGGGGGTGTTTGGCAGGGCTGCCAATACTCTACGATTGATTGTGGTTCGAGGGTTAATATCCGACCCATTTTATGTCGTTTCTAAAATTATCTAAATGCACTTCCAGTGCTAACTCATTCCCCCATCAACTATTTTCCTGCCTGCGTTGAAAGCATGTGAGTTATATGTGAAAATCCAATTGGGAAATCAAAGGCGCTCCTTAAAATTGCATTACCATTTGGGGCTTTAGACAATGGATAGGTGGCGGGGGCCGAAATGGAGATGGTAGCGTGATGTCAGGTTTTTGGGGAATATTATAAAAATATATAAAGGTTTTTTTTTTTGAGTACTCCACGTTACTCCCAGTGAGACTTCCCCTTGCTGCCTTGCACCTCACACGTTACCATCTCTAGAATGGGGAATAAAGTGTGGGAGAGGTGGAGCCAAAAGTTATGCATATGCATTTCTTTTGTTCAATCTCTCTCAACCGAATTTGGCAAATTGTTTGCTGGAAAAACAAAAGAAATAGACAGAGAGTAAGAGAGAGAGAGAGAGGAAACCACCAGAGGAGCAGAAGCTGAGCAGGCTGCTTAGCCTTAGCCTTAGATTTGGCCCTCAACAATCCTTCCAACTTCCTTTCGTGTCGGAGCAATTTATGCTGCCTGTCTGCCTCCCTCCGCCTCCTCCTGGGGCAATTGTCTGACTCGAACCGCTTCCCCACCTCCATCGCCATCTCCTCATCTCCTTGGGGCAACAAGGAAGGCAATCTCCTGGCTCCTCGCCTTCTTTGTGCAGTTTAAAGGTTGAGCGTAGTTCAAATTGTTTGCCAGGTATTTTCATTGCACCACTTTTTCCCAGCTATTTGATCTGTGATTGAGCTGAATGAGCAAATAAACTTGTGGCCCCCCAGCAGCTAGAGAGAGAGAGACAGAGACTCAATGAAGCTGTGGCGCTGTGGCTGTGCGGCATGTAGCTCTGTGGCACAGTTGAAAGGTGAATGAGCTCAATGGATTTGCGGGCGGCAGAACGTTTACCTATTTATCTATAGGATGTTAGTCTTCAAGTGTTTTGATTGGTTTTACGCTTTCGGTTTTCGGATTATTTCAGGAGAGAGAAGATGAATTAATCAGAAGATGATAGCTCAAGTGGAATTTAATTATTGGTTTGAAAGATAGTTTACTATTTAATGGAATATTTATAGATGAAAACAGTCGAAAAAAACACATAAAAGTATGAATACCAAAGTGCATGGTTCTAGCATTATAATAATGCTTTATTATTCTTTATTTATGGATATATTTAGCATTTAATTATTATTTAATTTAATATATACATTGAATAAATGTATTCATTTTTCTCTTCTTTTATTTTAACAATTTCTTATGCTCCAAATTCTCTTTTTTTTATTTTATTTGTAGATATATGACCCTTCTGCATGTATTCTTTTCTGGTAAGTTTTCATTCCGCTTTATTCATTGCTTTAAGTGTTTACAACAATTTATCAAAAATTATGCGACAAAATACGAGCACGAGTATCTGTGCCACGTCAACGTTTCAATAGGCAAGCGAACCCCACATGGTTATTTATGGCCAATGCAGGCAGGCTGGCAGGCAATTGACCAACAACCAGGAGCTCCAGTAGCTCCTTTTGCTGCCATCCACAATGCAGTGGCAGTGGATACATTTCTCATGTGTTGTTTTGTGTGTATGTGGCCAGACTTATTAAACGGCTTTTAAGCGCCAGTTTGCGGATGCATCCCCTATTATCCGTTGAGAGTACAAATAATTTCTATAGATGGTTGAGATTTATGTGCGGTCCGAAATAAGTTGCGTTTTTGCGGCTGTTTTTGTCGGCAAATGATGCGGCATTTTAGCCAGATCTGATCAATGTGCTCGAATGTGCTATGAACGGGAAATATAGTGGTTTCATTGGAGTTTTGCAGTTGCATATTGGTAGATTTTGTGATATTTTATTTGGCATGAACTTATTTTGTGTTATATTTACTTCAATTCTGACTGAGAATAGTGAATATCTGTCTGGAAATAATCTACAGGCATCGCAGGGAAATAGCTTCTGTAAGGAGTTTATTTTAATGGCTACGAGTATATGATTAATACCATAATTCTTCAATAATACATGTCTTTCACATAGAATTTTCATGAAATGTAAGGATCTATTTACTGACAATTTTTATTGAATTTTTCGATTTTTAATTTGATATTGCTACATTTATTGATCAACTACAACTATTTAAAAAATACTTCAAATATAATTTATTTTATTTATAATTAATTATAATTTATAATTAATATATGAAAGAAAATAAATAATAATTCATTTTAATATAGAGAATATAATATATACGTATATAAAGGAATTCTTTTCATTTATTATTTTTTTTTATTTGTAAATGTATTTTAATGTTTTATTATTTATTTATAATTTTATATTTGCTTTAAGCTTTCCTGACACTTTAAATATTTTCTGTATCGTTGCACCATATTTTCATTATACGAATACATCCTGGCAACAAATATTTGACTGTCAAATGAATATATCCAATCTAATTCCTTCTCATATCTATGGCTAAACATCATTTCAAATTCATTTCTAGTTCATTAAGCGATCATCCCACCTATCGGACATGCCCCATCTTTTATGGCTTCAGTTCTCGGCTGCATATTCAAACACATTGAAAGCCTCTTTTTGTGTTGTTGTGTCCCTTAAGGCAAAAGTAAATTTGAAATTTATGAGGCTCCTTCCTCTCTTCGAAGAGGAGAAAGCAGAGAGCTCTGGCTAAAGGACTTCCAGCAAATGGCAGAGAGACAAACTAAGAGCAAAAAAGAAGAAAAAAAAAAAACAAATAGAACCCAAAGCTGTTTATGTGTTTCGAACGTGTTTCGGCTGTCAGGACAGTTACATTTACACGCAGCTTGGCCATTTGTAATCCCCCATCCGCCTCACTCAAACATACCCACCCCACACCCCCCCAAAAACTTACATGAGCGGCAGGACAGGCAGGGGGTAGAGGCAGCGGTGAGAACTGGAATGTAACCCAAATTAAGTTGTTTGCCCCAAAATGGTAAATTGTCAGTCTGGAGTGTGGAGTGGAATGGAGTGTGTCTATGTGTCTATGTGTGTGTGTGTGTGTGTGTGTGTGGCAAAAGAAGTGGAAAATTATGTATAGCATCCATCGTAAGCCGCTTTAAAGGCGTGGGCATACCAGTGTACAGTGTTCTCTGGCAGATAACAAACAGCTGTAATTAGAAGAGACAATGAATGTTCGTTCTCTGCATAATTAAACAGCAAATTAAGCATTATCAGGACTTAGACACACAAGGACAAACAGGCCTGCCTTGCTCTCCCCCTTCCTGTATACACTGTGGAAAATCGTTCACTGCTGTTTGGCGGGGGGAGACCCAAAAGAGTACTCCACCCGACCGCAATCAAATAAAAGGACATTGTGAAATATTAATAACAATTAAAGTGGCAACAAGTGAGGGGTTTCTGGGGTGTTGTGGTGTTGCCTAGTGACCTTCAGGGACATTTCATCATCTTAATGGGGGGGCGGTTGGTGGGATGCTCCA
Source organism: Drosophila ambigua (assembly GCA_018150905.1). NCBI lineage: Eukaryota > Metazoa > Arthropoda > Insecta > Diptera > Drosophilidae > Drosophila > Drosophila ambigua. Next base: position 20,886,165 of record JAECWS010000100.1, read on the forward strand.
AGGGACAGCGAATCTGTGACAATGCACGCGCGACACTCAAATTAGAAAGCCCTCGGGAGATGGGTGGGGATATGTCCTTCGGTTTAAACGGCTTGCCCAACGCCACCTTCCCCCTCCACACCACTCTCCAATTGCCACCTGTCATTTGCGGTGTGGCCTGTCAATGGCACTTAAGCAGAAGGACACACATATTGGCAGGGACTCAAGTGGACTGTGAGGGGTGCTGAGGTTCTTGGAAGGAACATCAAATGATGTTGCCCGCAGGTGGTTTGGCTTTTGATTGAAATCTATCTATAGAGTTCCTGTACATGTGTGTGTGTGTGGATAGAGTGTTTCGATATTGCGGCTAAGCAACAGTTTATTGTAGAGTGTACTCCAGGAGAGGGTTGATTGAACGGTTTCCACGGAACTTAGTTTAAATCTACAAAGAAAAAAAAAATTATTGATATTCCGACATATAGAATATGTTTTTGTCTAAGAAAAAGTTCTCGTAAAAATTTAAAAGTATTTTTTGGGAACAAAATAATTTTATATTTTAGTGCCAGTAAAAAATATTTTTAAATTAACTATTAAATATATTCCATGCCAAATTATAAATATTTGAAAGATTTCTAGATCATAGTTTTGTATACCAATCTACCAATAAATACCCACGAAACACTTAATATATCTGAATAGCATTATAAGATTTCCTTCCCCAAAAAAAAAATGTTTAGAACCCAAATTGAAATATAGAATCCTTACCACGAAAAAATTCCCCTTGTAACTATCTCTTTCTACCACAAAACCACTCTCTGCCCCTGCGGATAATTTATCGAGTAACCCAACCGATTTTCAGCTCTGCCTTTCGACCCCCATAATCACAGCAATTAGCAATTACTTCGGTCCGCCCTCTGCCCACCTCGCTGAGACCACTTCTTGCCTCTTGGCACCCCCTCGACAGATTCACACCTGCCCAGGCACTTATCCCTTTTAATTAGACGCCACACCAAAAGGCAAATTTTACCTAGATTGTCCTTTCCTTTTGCCGCTGTCTCTCTTTCTCTTAACCTCTCTCTTTCTGCCTTTCTGCTATCTGTCTGTTTGCTTTCCCTTTTTGGCAGATGCTTCGACTGTGCCCATTTCTAATTTTCATTTTAATTATTACGAGTATTATTCTGGAAAATCAAGCGAGCGGCAAAACTTTGGCAATTCCCATACTCCCTTTTCGGTATCTCTTCATTCCATCGAAAAAGCCCTGGAGACGACTCTCTGTGTGGCAGCTGTTGCCATTTTTTGCCACCTTCTTGCTTGGGATACCTGGTTTTATTTAAATGAAGAGGGGCATGTAGGGATTTAGGGATATTGATGCAATATGAAGAATATTTTAGAGAGGGTTTAGTAAGCTTCAAAAAGTCAGTCCGTCCTCCATACGCCTGCACATCGATAACAAGTCTTGTGGCATACACCATTTAAATTTCGTTTGTTTTATTGTAAGTCCAAGATATTACTAAAATAATTTACAGGATTCCTTGCCTTGGATAAATATTACAGGTAGAATAAAGAAAGCTTTCTGGCAATATTCTTCTTAACAAAATAATGTAGTAAGTAGTGCAGTATCTGGAGTGCCTTTCTCTAGATATTAGGGTATATTTGAATCGAATCAGTAGCCATAAAGTTACTTCCTTGTTTTTGCCACCTGTCATGGTCTTTCCCTTCCTGCTTCCTGCTCTTGCACACTCTTTGGCGCTCTCTGGGGCCCTCGTTTCTGTGATAGAACTGGTGGCTGTGTGTGTTATCATATTTCACGCCTATTAGCGTTTTAATTTAATTAACATTTATGGCGACTGTTTGAGAGTCAGGCTACCGTGGCAACACTCGTAGACGGCATTCAGCAAGGGGTTTTTCGGTGCGGCAAATGCAACTCAGATAGCCCCTTGAGGCATGAGAAGGGGAAAACTTAAATAGTTTTGGCACTGCTATGCCTCAAAGTCTTTACAACTTACTTTAAACTTGAGTTTTTATTTGAACTATTTCTTTGTAGCCACAAAATTAAGCCAAAAAAAGCTGCAATGTGTGTGTCTGTGTGTGTGTGTGTGTGGAGCAGCTAACTTTCCACTAACTTTAGTGCAACTTCATTGCGAGCAGAAACTCAAACAATGTGATATTTGTTACCGATTCCGGAAATAATTTCACGTAACTATTTGCACGTAATGCCCTGCTCCTGCCCAGACGAAGGCAGACAGACAGGCAGGCAGGCAGACACGCAGAGTGTGAGAGAGTCAGACAATCAGACAGATGGGGCATTCCTGATAGTAAGTTCTGCCACGCCCACTTTGGGCTTAGATTTATGGGAAGTTCATGTGCATCGGGGGGCGGCATGAGTCAGTGCCAATTTGAGTGGGAAATTACATCCGCCAGTAAGTGACCAGGCCAGAAAATTACACCCGAAGTTTTCTCCTGCCCAACACACTCAGCTTTAAGGCCCCGCCCCTTGCAATGTGAATGAAAATGTTGCCCCAAAATTTCAGGGAGTGATTGGGGGTAAACCTTTACCCGACCGATGGCTATGATTTTAATAACTTCATTAAATTAATCCAAGCGAACGCACAATCAACGAGAGTGTGTGGCAACAATAACGAAAACGATGCAAGCGATGGCGCCAATGGTTGTCATGGCAGCAGCAACAGCTCGGCTCCGTTTTCTGCCATCAAAACTATCAATCAATTTTCCGGAATATTCCTCCGCTCGTGCGGCAATCCTGTGGTTGTTTTTGTTCAGAGTCTCGCTGCCTCTCTCTCCCTCTCTCTCGGTGAATGGACTTTCCATTCGTGTTCGGTGTGGTGTAAATATAAATTAAATTATGTGTGGTTACCGATTCGATATTGATATGACCGGTGGATGTTGATGTTTTGACGGTATGCCTAAGCCCAGAGTTGATTTTGGGTTTAGCAGTTATTTAGATGAGCTTATACATACATGCATACAAATGTACATACATATATTAACATACATAAATAGTGATGTAGGGAGAGAGAGCAGAGCAGACTGCTTTGACTCTTGCATTTGCTGTGCACTGGCACGCACCTGAATAGGTACCAGCACTTTGATATGTATAATTAAACTGTTCCCTTAATCGCTTATTGCCATTTGCATGTGCATTTCTCTAGATTTTGCTACCTGAACTGCAGAAGACTGAATTTGCATGTCCTTGCATCAATTTTTTCTCTGCTCCCCATGATATTTTCATTATTTAATTTTGAGTTATCATATTTGAGCGAAAAAATTAAACTCAAAGTTTAATCATTAATTTTGAGTTTTATTTTTTTCGCTCAAAAAAATTATTATGGATATAATAATAACAATCATAATAAATAAAATAAATAATACAAATAATTATCCCAAAAAATATCAATGTTTGATTTTTACCAATTATACATATATTACGTCCCTGGAAAAACGATATTTTGTGTGCATGCTTTAATAATAATTTGAGCTTGATACTAATTAGGTTGGATGCCATGTCGGATAGATAGAGAAAGAGAGAAGAGAGTAAACACAACTGAGCTTGGCAGCAATGATCGCTACCTGCGAAATCATGTCCGGGCCGTCCCGTGACCAGAGCTTAATAGATTCGTGGGATATTTGAAAGATAAACAAAGTGCATTCGAGCCTCGATACTTTTTTTCACGCGCTTTCGTGCGTTCTCGGCAACGACCACAACAGCAGCAACTGATCTCAATTAACCGTATATGAATTAAACGAATTAACTGTGGGCAGTGGATCAAATATGAAATACTTGCATTGATCGTACGCAAAAACCAACGCTACTTTACTTTACAGTGGACCTTTTTTCTTATATGTACTTATATTTTATTTTGTTGTGATTTTAAGCCGTGGGTCTATGCAGTGGGTCTAAGATTAAATATACTTCTTTAATATTTGGTTAAATTCCACATAAATCATATTCTAATTCTGTGATATTTTCTTATTTTAAATAACCAAAAGAGTGGACAAGTTCTCTTCTTTTTTTGTTTCATATTGCAAACACTTTTTGTCTGCTCTTCCGCTCCTACAAACTAAAAACTTAAACTATGGAGATTTGTTAGTCCCTAAAATCCCCACAAAGTACTTCATTTTCATTTCGCTCTCCACGTTTTCATTAAATTTCCACATAAAAAGAATCCTCTTTATTATTTATTATTTAAATTTAAGTGCTTTTCCACTTTAATAGTTTCGTTGTTCCTGTCTCCGCCATGGGTCAAACCCACGAAGATAGAGAATAAAAATGCCTTTGCTATGAAGTTCCACCCTTTTCGTTTTGTGTTGTTTTTTTTGCCACGTTTTTTCCTCTTGTTTTTTTGTTGTTGTTTTTGTTTTGTATGTTAACAACAAAAGCGGCGGCAAGCAGGCAGCAAATGAAGAGGCTGAGCGGAAAATAAAAGAAAAGCGTGGAAATGGGAAACGATGGAGAGCGGAGAGTGGAGAGTGGAGAGAGCATTGTGCGATGCGAGACGATTGCAATTGCAATGCCGATGCTCGTATTTTACCTTGGACTGCAGGCAAGCATGAAAATTTAATGAGCAGCCGTAGCCAACAGCATTTGCAAAAAAAAACCTTTGAAGTTTCAATTCGAAAACGGATTCCGAGTTGGAGTTGGAGTTGGAGCTGCTGCTGGTGCTGCTGCTTATCCACGGAAAAGCTTTGAGCTCTTTATGATTTAATCGAGTTATTGCCCAGGATATATCAGCAATTAAATGCACCGCCTCTTGACTTTAGCAGCAAACAATTTAATAATTTCCCCAATAATTTCCAATTTACGCCATTTGCGGTTTCTGTTTTCGGTTCAAATGGTTCGTAATATTACACAAATTGTATTCCAAGTGCTTGCAACATGAATAGTCATATTATGTGTGTAGTTCTGGTTGGGTTTTCGGTTCAGACATGCATTTGGTTTGGGGTTTTTGGTTTACTTTGTTGAATAAACAATTACGGGCTCTCTTGTTCGGCTATGATTTGCGGGCAGAACCTTATACGTTTTTTGCGTTGCCCGTTGCCAGTATTATTTTCACATTAAAATCAATTTTCGTATCTTATTTTTTAGGTGGAAGCACCTTTTTCCACAAGTAAAACCTCTGCCAATTAGCAAACCAATTAGCAACTGGAATTAATTGACTCCCAAACTCTTAGCAAAAGTCCAACCATCAGCAGCGCCCACTTTCGACCTCATTTGAAAAGCTTGCCACTGCTGCAAGCTTCACCATTCACCACTGCACTCCACTCGCCCAACACTCCCCACTCCACCACCCCCAATGAGTTTCTCTCCTGCAACCGAAATCAAATGCTAATCACAAGGCAAACTTTCAACTTCATTTATCTTCGGACTGGCGCACCCAGAGGAGGAGCAGCCAGCTCTTTCAATTAATTCAAGACTCTGCCCCGTTCGTATCTACCTAATTGGGATTATCTAATATTTGCATAATCAAAATGTCTAATTAAACTAGCTCTTCCAGTGGGAATATTCATTGCAGACTTTTTAAATTCGATTTCCAATGCAAGAACAAAAAATAAAAAAATGGCACAAAAATGTTTGTGTGTGGCTTTTTGGAAATGCAAATTTTATTGCCCATACGACATGTGTTACCCTACCCCCGGCCACCACACGGTACGTGTTTTATTGCGGATGTGTGTGTGTGTCGGTTCAGAATTTTTGGAGTTTCGGTTTCGATTTAAATTGGGTTTTTGCGTTATTGCTGGCATCACACATCTTTTCCATAGATGCTGGATGCAGCATATCCTGTATGCTCGATGCAAGAAAACAGATAAAAATGCACACCAGTGCGGCACGAGTCCCAGCAGCCACATGTCAAATAGTCGTCCATACGTGACGGTCAGGCATTCCTTGCACTCCTACTGTATGTATTTATGTGTATATTTTATTCCAGTCAGAAGCTAATGCTAAGAATAATAAATATATTTGCAAATGAATTTGAAGAACTAGCAATAAATTGGAAATTAATGCAACCAAAAGAAAAGCGGTAGAAATTCTCTCTTAGACACTGTAACACTTCCACTAATCTCAGTCGTAAGCCATATAAATATGTATGTATATTGTATTCCAGTCAGAAACTAATGCTAAGAATAATAAATAATTTTGCAAATTAATTCCAAGAATTAGCAATAAATTGGGAAATTAATGCACTCAAAAGAAAAGCGGTAGAAATTCTCTCTTAGACAGTGTAAAACTTCCATTAATCCCATTCGTAGCTATATACATATGTATGTATTTTGTATTCCAGTCAGAAGCTAATGCAATGAATAAATATTTTTGCAAATTAATTCCAAGAATTAGCAATAAATTGAGAAATTAATGCACTCAAAAGAAACGCGGTAGAAATTCTCTCTTAGACAGTGTAACACTTCCACTAATCTCAGTCGTAAGCTATTTGGCTTGGTTTTATGAAAAACTTTTGCCTATGCATAAATTTTCAGCCACTCGCTCTGTGAGCCGACTGCATGGAAATTGAAATGTTTAAAAGCGCATGAAAATGTTGTTACAACTTTCAAGTTTTAGCGAGAATGCAAAAAACTTTTTACGCATGTATATATATGTGTGTGAGTGTGTGTAGGTGAGCCGGCAAATTTGTTAAGAGCATTTCTATAACATTTTCAAGGCTTTTGTTATGCAAAAGTTTCACTGCATTTCCCTTGGTTATAGTCAAAAGGCGGAACAAAATGCTGCCACATTAACATACTTTAATTTATACATTTTATAATACATTTATGTGAGAGCTTATTTACTTTTATACACATGTAATCAGGCCAGGCCAAAACCGACCAAGAAACCGCCGAACATGGCAACGCATAGCCGGCTACTGCCAGCTACAACATCATAGGCCTTGTTCAACTGTACCATGGGCGACTGTGAATTGGTGGTGGTTGGCCCCACACGCACATTCCCTGTATTGCGTTGCTGCCCTTGCAACACGATCGTTTCCAAGGGATTACTTCTTATTAGTCCGGACTGAACTGCTAGCTGTAGCATCAGTATCGCTCCACCTGCCACAATGGCAACGGACTTGCTGGCCTTGAACAGCACGTAGCCGGCGAGGAAGCCCGTGCCAGCGCCAATGGCAATCTGGGTGTAAGGTGATCGCCTGCTTAAGCCGTCAAGAGCTGCGGTCAAACAATTATTGATGGACATTCTGTTGATTTTGATGTTTCGTTTACGAACCTTCTTTTGTCACAAAACTATCAGGCATTTATACGGATTTTTTGAATCTAAAATGTTGATTATTTTTGCTTTTTTATTTAATTTTGAATATGGAATTTATTTTGGTAAAGGAAATTTTTGAGTTGAAATTCAAGTCATTGTTCGCTCTCATATTTTCAGGAAGCGTTGTGCTCTGGTGGAGCCTCTGCTTCAGTCTTTTCTATGCACTTTTTATACTCCTATTTCCAGGCGCCTTTCTCTATGCACTTCTCACACTCTCCCAGCATTCGTTCAACTTTGAAAATGACCGCCAGACCGTGCCGACAGAACATCAAAGGCCCAGGCCTTGGTCCATGCAGGAGTTAACACTGTGTGTGTGTGGGGGTTTTTTCTGTGCCCAAATTGCCAGACTTAACTATTTGACGGGACTTAAATTAATGGAAAAAACCATTTAACGCTTTTAAATCGGTTTAACTTTAGCCAAATGAAATTTTACGCGTATCAATTAGCCGTATAATATATTTGGGGGGGCATATCAAAGCGATTGATATATGCTTATATTTTAATTAATTTTCGTATGCCTAAAGGTAGATGCAATTATTTATGCAAGAATTTCGGTAGCATAAATAATTATGTGTGATATTAAAATTAATGAAAATACATAATTGGCATATTGAATTTCTTGGAATGTAATCTGTTGTATAAATATTTAATTTTAATTATTGCCATTCAATTTTGGAAACATTTGTTACATTTTTTAAATGGAATCTAATGCTTTAGCACATAGAATGATTCAATGGAATTTTAAGAGTGTTTTATACCCAAAAAAGTGCCCTCCTGCAGCTCTACAATCCAGGAATTTTCGGGTTTAAGCAATAGGAAAACCCCTCCATTTTAACAGTTCAATTGCATTTGCAAAATCTACGCTTGAATGCATTTCGTTTTTGGGGTTTTTTTCCACGTTCCTTTATTTAATTTATCGTTCAATTATGCGGCCAGACCACGCCCTAACCTCTCCAAATAGCAGTGGACTCTACCGCTGCCCCCTTCAAATAGCAGAGGACTTCAGAACAGAGCGCTCTCACTCTCTCTTTCTCTCGAGCTCTCGAGGTGTTTTCCCCGCCGCTTATCGTAAGCTGAAAATCAAATTAACAATGAGCACGCAAATTGCCACAAATGACTGCGGGAAATGCAGTGGTAAGGTAAGGTAAGGCATGGGGCATTCAACTATTTTTCCTACCGATAATCTGGCCCGCGAGTAGTGCAGTTGCTATAAGTGCTTCTTGTCCAAAACAATATCTCAACCTCAACAGACCCATGCCCCATTGGGGATTCTAGCACATAAAGAAAACACACACACAAAAAAAAAACAAAAGGAAAACCAAAGTGTTTCAACATTTAAATTGACATTAATAGGAAAAGTAAAATGTGAAAACTGTCTGGGCACTCGTACTGCTGGAAAACAAAGACCACACACACACACACACACACATGAAATATAAATGAAACAGTAACTTGCACAACTTGACCATAAAATGTGGAGCTCAAGAACATCACATCGTCCCTCTCTCACAGACACAACGAACCCGCCACACGAGTAACGATTCAATGCGAAACGTGTTTGCCATGCGGTAAAATCTTTTGCTCCAGCAATTTCCTTTACTTTACTTTTTCACAATTCTTTTTCTCTTTTTCTTCAGCGTTTTTTTTTCTTCTCTTTTTTACTTTGATTTTATGGCTATAGTTTAATGTAGGTGTTTTTCCTGGAACTTACAATACGTGAGTTCTTTGGAAATTTACCATTTTGTATGCACAAGTTGAAGAATTTTACAGATGAGCGCAAATGATGGGTTATTCATGAATGTATTACGAGTATGTGGTCATGAAAAGGGTGAAACTTCAGTCAGTGTCAACAAGTTATTGAACGGGAGTTAATAGTCACATCTTTAGAGAATTAACACATTAGAGAGAAGTAGTGCAAATATATAACCAAAAAAAATAAAATAAAAATAAAATAATAAATTTTTTATAAAAAAAAAAAACAAGAATAAGTTAATTTTAAAATTATACAAATATAATTTATAATAAAAATATAATTTATTATATATGTAAATATATAAATATAATTATATAATTATTATATTAAAACAAATTTTAATAAATGTCACACAACTGTTGTTTAAAAAACTTTCTAAACAAAATATTAGATTAAAAAATATTTGGACACAATATCTTGCTTATATATAGTTTCGCCTTTAGATTCGCATCTTAATAATTTAAAACCCCTTTTTCGAACACCCAGAACAGTTTCAATCTATCTTATTCAACCACAACGTTATTCATGAATAATTTAAATTGCAACATCATTGCAAGTGCAAGCACAACTGTACATACATACATACGTTCCAAGTTCCAAGCACTTTTCCACTCCCTTTTGTGAGTCAATTGTGCGTTAAGTTTTACATGATTGCATGCTGGCAAATTGAGTTTTAGGGTTTTTCCTATGTACTTTGCACAGCACAAATACACACACACCAAAGAAAGCCACGTCCAACGTGAACGTGAACGTATGCGTATGCGTAATATTTATTCACACAATTCTAAAAGCCAACATCCAACTCCATCCAGCATATGGTTAATGTGTTGTAAACCCACTGGACGCTGGACACCGAGCACGGGTGGGAGCAGCATCTGTGGAACCCGCCTGTGATGCCTGTTGACATGTTGTAAATTTGAAAACAGTCAGTAACCAGAGCCATGGTGTCCGTCAGTGGATAAAGAGTTCTGCTCAGAGTTGGCTCAAAGCAAACGATGCTCTCCACAGCACTCCGACTCCGTCTCCAACCTTCCATTTGCTGGCACGAGTATTTGTGTGTGCGGGCTGGTACAACAAATTAACTGCGGTGAGCTCCAGGAGGCAGAGAGACAGAGCGAGGGGTAGAATGGGGTGCACCACGTTGTTAGTTGCAAGTGATGAACGCTGCTTTGTGGCTGCCACAGGGAGCAGGGGTCTGGATGGTTTGTCTGTTTCGGAACATTAATTTAGATGCAGATAGTTGCAAAATAACTGAGAAATATATCGGGGAACCAAAAACAAAGCAAACTAAAAGCAAGGTTTTTTTAAGAGCATTCTCCATAATATTTCCCTGCATATTTCTGGGAAATAAAATGCTGCCACATTAATATACTTTAATATAGAAAATTTCAACATAAATAAAATAATAAATAATTGATTCATTTTGGGTTTAGCCCAGGCCGTAACCCAACAAATAGCCGCAGGTCATGGCAACGCACAGACGTCTACTGCCAGCAATTTCATCATAGGCCTTGGTCAACTGTACCATCAAAATGTGCATAGACTCTGCCTTGGCGACGGTGGGTAAAAAATGGACATACTGGGAATCGCGTTTGTTGTCATGCAACAGTATCGACGCCATTGCATCGAATTTGATCAATCCAGATTGAAGTGCCAGCTGCATAATCAGTAGCGATCCTCCCACTGCAACGGCAATGGTCTTGCTGGCCTTAACGAAAATATAACCGATGACGTAACCAATTGCCGCACCAATGCCAATCTGGTTATATGGTGAGCCGTCAAAAGCTATAATTAGATATTACTTTATGATTTTATTTGCATTGATTTGAGTTCTCTTTACGAACCTTCTTTTGCGCCAAAACGATCACCCATGTCTCGGATTTTTCGGCTCTGAATTTGTTACTTTGTGCTGTGTTGTTTAGTTGGTTTCGAGTGCAAAATGGAAAGGGTTTGGGAATAGGTTTCACATGAAAGGAAATTCAAGGCACTGCGCTCTGTCATATTTTCAAGAAACTGTGTGCTCTGGTGTGGGTCACTGCTCTGTGCCTGCCACACTCCTTTTCTTATGGATATTCCATGCACTTTCCAAAGCGCCTTTTCCTGCGTTTTTTCCTGCGACTTTTCCTGCGCCTTTCCACCCTACTTAGCGCCTTTAAGTTGCTTAAATTACTGCCTTTCTTGACTTTAGACTTAGACTTTTAACCTCATGTGAACTTCCAGTATTCAAACCGCCAGCAAAATTATGAAAATAAGCAGAAACATGAGATGCAATTGTAATTGTATGCGATGCCAATAGAATTCGGGGTTAACCAAATAGTTGTGCGAAACTCTGGAAAATAAATTATGTATCTGATTGATGCGCAATCCAACAGATGGTCAGACCAGTCCACAGCTGCCAGACGCAGAGCCACAGAAATTTGATTTCGTTTGTACCGAAATTTCGTTCTAATTAGTGACGCCACAACACTCCGCTGCCACAACTGTTTGGCAGTGTGTCCTGTCTTGGAATATTATTTCAAATGGATATGCTGATAGAAAGAAGAACTCTATTCGGCGCACTGGTCTCTCTCTCTCTCTCTCTCTCTGGGCACATGCCCTGTAAATTATGCAAAGCAGCAAACTTGAGCAACTATTTTGGACATGCAACTCCCATATCTATCCTACGGAAAAAACTTTTATATACGGTGCGTGCTGGCAGAAAAAAAAAAATAAGAAAAAGGGAAAACATTTTTCTTTTGCTTCAAATTAGTGGCACACGCATAGCAGCAGCAGCAGCAGCAGGGGGGTACGAGAAGGTAAATGTCTCCCACATTTTGCATAAATGCATGACAAGACTTTACTTTCTTTTAGGGAATTTTTATGCATTTCCTACGTGACTTTTGCTGCCAAACGCCAAATTTGTTTTCTGCTGTTTTTTCTTTTTCTGTTTAATAAATAAATTACGCACAAAATAAAGGACTATGACATGCTGCTGCTCTTGGGTGAGATAAAAGTTGCGCTCCAACGAACGATTTTTGATTGCCACACAGCAGGTGATCCATACAGCTCTGTGGCATCCACTGCTGCCACTGTCAGTACTGCCACAGCTGCCACTACTGCCACAGTCACTACTGCTGCTGCTGCTGTTGCTGCTGTTGCTGTTGCGCTGCCAATATCCAAGTTAATTTCTCATTTGATGATTTTCCCTCCTGCGGCGGCGGTGGCCGTTGACATGGCAATGACGCCACTTAATTAGCAAGAAATTCAACAGCAAAATCCCAACAATAATTCCAGGCGAAAGAGTTTTGGATTTCATTAGCTACCTTTAATGGCTACAGTTGGGGGTTTTTTTTTTTTTTTGGCATTTTGGTTTTTCATTTTTGGTTGATTAATGTCCGGCCCTGAGGGGGTTTGCATTAGAATGCAGCACAGTACTGGAATGGATTCTATTAACACCCCACTGACATGTCCCTCTGCAGCCTACAAGGGGCTTTTTTTTTGCTGCGTTTGCTGCTGCTGTTTCTGCTGCCTTGGATGTTGCTGCCTGGGATGTTGCTGCCACGAATGTCGCCTGTCTTCAGTGTAACACATGTCGCCACTTAATGCGTTGAGTGCATACAGAATGAGGCAAAATGCCAGAGTTCAGATGGGTTTTCGTTTCGGGGTAGAGGCATAACTGGTTGAGTGGGTGGGGGGCGGTGTAGTATCGTGATATGTGGCGCCAGCTGACGCCTCCGCTGGCTGAATGCAACATGAAGGCGGGTTTTCGGGGCGCCTTAGGTTGTCATGTCGCCTTTTGCGTACCAGCAGCTGGCAAGAGCTGCCCTGCCTTTCTGCCTGCCTGCCTGATATCAAGATGAGAAACACTTTTCCAACCTAGCATCCATTTCGAAATTGATGCGATTTTAATCTGCTGCCAGAGCTCAACTTTAAGCAGAAATTTAAGCATATTTTCGGCTTTTCAGCACTCAATTTGATTGTGATTGACCTTTGACTACAGTTCTGAATTCTTTGCTCTTGGGTTCTTTGATTTCTTACGCAGCCATCAACATCATAATTAAGCAGCAAATTGATTAATTGTCTGTCGGCTGTCAACCGAGAGTCCACAAAAGTCATGGCCGTCGGCAGGCGTTAATTAATAAAAATCGGCGGGTGGAAAAAAAAACGGAAAAACGGAGAAATCTCTGTGGTAATTGCTGTCCATGCAATCAATGCAGTTGATTGTATGCCACGCACTTTTTCACTCCTCCGATTTATACGCATTTGCAGGTCTACGGTCCTTGGGATCAGCAGACATCGAGTGTGATTGAGTCTACGGTATTAATGCTGTGAAGCGGATATTTTGAAATGCCATGGTCGGTATGTGATTTTAAGAGAAACCTCAAAATAAACCTTTCATCACACTTTGGGGTAGAAAAGAAAAAGAAAGGTATATATCCATTGACTGATTGAAATCTGCATGTGTAGACCCAGAGAAAATATATCTAAAATAATCAAAAACATTTTTCAGTGAGTGGAAATTGTTAACAGAAAATGTGTTTAATTACATTTTCATTTTCATTAAATTAAATAAATTGCATATTTCATATTTAAAATAAATATATATTTAATTTAAATTATATTTTCATATATATATTTTTACATAATATTACATAATATGCAATATTACGACATCAATTTCAAAGTGTTTACTATTTTCAATAGTATTTTTAATACATTTATGTTTAAGTCAAAGGGATTTTTATTTAAATTCATTATAGTTGTTTTTAAAAGCTAAATTTGTAATTAAAATATTAGAATATGAAGATCGCATTATATTCATAAATTCCACACAATCTGGGAGCATATATTTTCTACAGAATTAATTTATTATACTTACGATATTCATTTCAAAGTGTTTAATATTTTCAAAAGTATTTTTAATAAATTTATGTTTGAGTCAAAGTGAATTTTATTTAATTGCAGCTATATTTTTTTTTTAACTAAATTTATAATTAAAATATTAGAATGTTAAGATCGTATTATATTCATATATTACACACACTCCGGGAGCAGTAGATTTCTGGAATGAATCCATGTATCCATCTGCTCCTTTGGTGCCGTGCCTCATGCATCATCGTCATCAGCAGTCATTGTTGTGCTCTCAAACGAATACTCGTATCTGTCTGTCAGTTAAGCTGTCTGTCTGTCTGTCAGTTGGCTCGCAATGCCATCGCAAATTCAATTAATCGTAATGCAAGAGACAGGGCAGCCTCACTTTGAGGCAATCCCTAACTAGCAAACACACACACACACACAGCCAAAGCAAAACACGCATTAAAAACAGGGGTAAGCCCCAAAAATCTCGTTTTATAAATTTGACTGAGTTGCAATTTGGAATTGCCAGGACAACCGCTCGCCCAGGGGATGGATAGGGGATAGGGGCTGGGCTCTCAGTCAGGAAATTAGAAACGCATGCCACTGGGTGACCAGGCCAGAGAGCAGATATACGTGCACAATGCCATCCAAAACTCAAATGTGTGGGCGGTCAACAGTTGCATTTCCTGGGGGACAGATGGGTGGCCATATGGGTTTCCGTGTGTGTGTTTGACTGCTATTTCCGCCTATGAATTGCACAGCCCCCAGAGCCACTTTTGGATGCCGTTCTTAGAACTTCATTTGGCTGATTTTTTTGCTGGCATGTCCATTAGGAGACTCTGACGAATCCTCGAGGCGAACATCAAAGAGCTGAAGGCGCAGAAACATGAAATTCAATTACGATTTCCAACACCCCTGGCCCCCCGCCACACACCATTCATGTAAATGCATAAAACGAATTTGTTTATGGGGGAAAACAGCGAACCCCAGCGCCAGGCGACAACATTTACGACAGAAACCCGCAGACAGAACGCCCCTAAAAGCTGCTGCAACTGACACGAAAAGTCGAAGTCTCACAGTGGTTCTCTCCTCTCCACATGTTGTCCCAGACTGCGGGGATGACTGCCAAAGAACCACAACAACAACAACAACAGCAATGTACACCAAAAATATGTTTATGGCTAGAAAGAGTTCAAAGACTTTTGTTTGTCTTTTGATGGGGTGCAAATTGAAATTGAATTTGGCCAGGCTTAAACAAAATATTGTACTCCCCGCCCTGCCGCCATTACTCGTTCTTTTTTTTCGCTCACATGGTCTCTCCTCCGCTCCGTTTGTAAGAGGGCAAACATTTGCAGGAAACGCGCCTGAAATATTTCTGCCACATAAATCATAACAATGGCCATATTGTACATGTATTTTGCATACGCAGGGGCAACTGCAGCGGCAACGGCATGTTGCATGCATACACAACACACACGAGTACAAATGCTACAACGACAACGACAACTACAACAGGCACACAAAAATCAAAATCAAAATCAAATGCAAAATAAATCTAACCAGCAAACGGTAGCCAGCTGCTTCTGGGCAGGACAGGACAACTTTGGGATGAACTATGTGCTCAGGGGAATATGGCAGTGACCAGAGATTTTTATGGGCTCCCTTGTTAAGTTCGAGCTTGGAAGATAAATGCGTATGTACATTTGTCGTGGAGTTTTTAATAAATGTACAACAGGGAATAAAAGAATAAAGTGCAGCTTTCAAGGGAATAAAAGAGTTTTTTAGAAATAAATGAATGAATTCAAGTGAAGGGGAACACATGTCAAAAATTAGGGATTATATAACTTAATGAGTTTTAGTTGACAACAAATTATTTTATTGGAATTCCAAGCTATTTTCAATGTTTATTTAATTGAAAAATTTGAAGAAGTATTCAAATTATCGAAGTAAAAATATCCAATTATATTTTCACTCATTTTCAACTATATTTTCTTAGATTTTACTATACACATCGAATATCCATATTTATCCCCTGATATATTAAGAGCCCTTAAACCTCTCCCATTTTGGCCCTCTGAAATCTGTAGAGCACCAAAAATTCGTGGCCAAAACCATAGAAAACTTTACTTACTTTAATTTCCCTTTCCGTGGCGTGGAAATATTTTTTAGTTCCCTGCGTTTTCCCCGACCACGCTTCCACTGCCACACAACTGTTGCAATAAATTGTCAATTTTTTGAAATGTTTGCCATGTGGGCAGAAGGTCGAGGGGGCGAGGGCAATTTTATGGCCATTTCGGAGCTGATTTAATGCGCTAAGCGAGCGAGGATTAGCCAGTGTCGTAAATCTGCCGTTAGATGGGGCGTTATGGTGGCAGGCCAACGGGGGACACTGGACACAGGACTCTGGACAGACTCTGGCCGACACTCGACGCGGCCTTTTTCATAATTAAGTGGCGCAGCATTGTTCAGGCCAATGCGAGTGTGGGCCCTTGGGCTTGTTCATTCGTCGTCATCTTGTGGTATGGACGGAGGCATCAACATCTCTTGTAGCATCATTAAGACACGTGGGTGAGTGGGGTGTGTTGGGATCATCATCTTCTCGCTTAACAGGCACTTGAACATCACACGGAAAGCTGAAAGTGCAATTTGCGTTGACAACATAAACAGCCAGAGGTGCAGCAGAGCCAGGAATAAGCAGGTCGCGGCAGGCAGGAGGGGCAGGCAGGCAGCAATGTTGCAACTCGAGTGGAAGGCAGCGTCAAGGATGAGCCGCGGGCATAATGCACGACATGCCTTATATAGAGAGAGAGAAGCTTAAACAGGAGTGGGTGGGGTGGGGGAGTGGCCCGAAGCCCTGACGGAATAAGATTGCCAAGCACGCTCTGTTACCCACTTTGCATGGCCAGAAGATTTTGCATAGCCTGCGTCGCTTTTGCTGTGTATGATGATGAGCCCAAGGAGAGAGACAGAGAGCGAGGGGAGTGCCGCAGCTGCAGCCGCATGCCTCAAGTGTTTTTCCTATTTTGCATACGCTCCAGCTAGGCGCAAGGCTATCATCCCAAATGGATCTCTCTTTATTTTTTACTTGCAACTGCATGAATCCCATTATAAATGTCAAAATGTTAAGCGGAAAATGCTAAATGAAAGTCAAGTGGCGGTTGGCTCTTCAGAACAATTAGAAGCGCCCAAAAAGTCAGTCCATTGGGGTCCCATTGTCTCTGACTCGGTAATATTTCATAGCGAAATCCAAAAAACAAAAAAGAAATGGGAAAAGCGAAAGGAACCCCGAGGAAACAGAGAGAGGACAGGCACCAGGAGACAGGAGACAGGATACAATGCAAAAACTACAACAAGTGGTTAACACAACACAGCAAAGGACATGTGTAAAAGTACACTTTCCTGGCCAAAAGCAGACTGTCAGAGAGTGAGAGAGAGCCAGAGAGAGTGAAGGGGAGGCGTGTGCCCCGCCCCAGGATAGAGAATAATGGCAAAAACATGGCAAAAATAAAATGAAAATGCAGCGAGGAGAGCAGAATAGGAAACATTAACAAACAAGTCGAGTCGGTCACCGTCTGCGGGCATTGCTTCCTTCCACAGCATCCTCTGGGACTTAACTAACCTTCTTGGGTGGCAATTAACTACAGCCGGAAATGGGTTGAGTGGTGCCATTTCTCTAAATTATTAACTATCCAAGTTTTAATTTTAAAGCTATAATTTTTTATTTTTAGGTTTATTATGTAGGTTTATTGTAAACAATTATCACAGACAATCAAGTACAATTATTTAACGTACTCTTGCTGTTGATTAGCAACTTTTGTGAAGGGTCAAGGACAATTTCTATTTACTTTTTTTAATCAAATGCTTGACCAACAGATAAAAACGGAGATTGTGTAACAGGAATTTAGATGTTATATTTATATATTTTTTATTTATTATTTTGATTGCAGGCACAAATTACTTTTACTTGTCATTTTATTTACGTAAATAAATGTCATTTTTTTTAATTTTATATATTTTAACTATTTTTTAAAATTTTCTTAGGGTTTTGTCTGCATCGTACTTTGGTTTTGCCATGCCAATTGGGAACATCCCAGGTAAATGGTGGAAAGGATGAGAAAATTTCGAAGCGGCAAAACATTATTAAATATCCCGAATTTTGATGGCCTGTCTTAACAGGGTAATATTCACTTCTTGCTGAGGTTTTTCTTTGAATATTTTGAATACACCACAATCGATAAGGGCGTAAATTAACTATAATGATTCCCCACAAGAAACTATTTTAATTTTGCATTGATAATACATTTATTTGGGGAACATTTAACAACTTGTTCTATGTACATTAAAAGCTATGACAGCTACGTACATTTAGGTGTGTTGTGTTTTATTTTTAGTGGCGTAATATGTTTGAGCTAAAGTTGTGGCATTTATTTTCATTTTGATCACCAAATTGCAGATTTGGGAGACGCCATAATATTACGGAGGGGACTGCGCCGTAATATGTATGAGCAATTGTTGTTTCTACTGTTTCTGTGTGTGTGTGTGCGTGTGTGTTTGGCATTAACATCAAATAGATTTTTTGTCTCAGTACTGGCACTGAATGTTTGCGGAAATGTTTGTGTTTTAATCGGACAATAGATTATTGGGCCAAAGCGAAGCATTCTTTTTGGTTTTGTGTATTGTGTTTTGGGTTTTTTTTTGTCTCAGTCTGCCTAACATCCGAGGCTTAGTGTCTTACTTGTGGAATCCATTTATAAATAGCACGAAGAAACGACGAATATTCCAAGAATGTAAATGTGGGACGAATGGAACAATTAAGTGTGTGATGTGTGCGACGAATAATCCAATTAAATGTGCCACAATGTGTGGGGCATATGTTCGATATGTGTGGGGGAAAATAACAATTGATCCGTTCCAGATTTTTGCAGCACAGTGTAGTACAGTGTACAGTGTAGCGTACAGTGTAGTGTAAGTGTAGCGTACAGTGTAGTGTAGTGTTGACCGTAGTGTAAAGCAGATATCAGCTCTGCATAAGTGTAGTATTTTTTTTCTAAGTGTATTTTTGGTGTGGTGTGGTCTTACATCATGCCACCGAGGCCGCCCATGCCGCCCATACCGCCGCCCATGCCACCGCCCATGGCAGCAGATCCAGCATCCTCCAGGGGCAGTTCGGTGACGACAGCCTCGGCGGTGGTCAGCAGCGATGCCACGCCAGCGGCATCCGTGATGGCCGTGCGCACCACCTTTGTGGGATCGATGATGCCGCGCTCAATCATGTTGGCATACTCGCCCTTCAGCGCATCGTAGCCATAGTCGCCGTCAAGGATCTCCACTTTGGCCACCACCATGGCCCCATCGACGCCCGCGTTCTTGGCTATGGTGAGGCAGGGCATGCGCAGGGCCCGACGGATGATCTCGATGCCCATATTCTGATCTTCGTTGGCGCCCTTGACGTCATTCAGGCGGCTGATGCAGCGCAGGAGGGCGGTGCCGCCACCAGGGACGATGCCCTCCTCGACGGCGGCGCGTGTGGCATTGAGAGCATCGTTGACGCGATCCTTTTTCTCGTTGACTTCCACATCACTGGAGCCACCGACGCGCAGCAGGGCCACGCCCGAGGAGAGGCGCGCCAGACGCTCCTGCAGTTTCTCCTTCTCGTACTCGGACTTGGTGTCCTGGATGGCCTCGCGCAAGTTCTCGATGCGGCGATCGATCGTGGGACGCTGGCCCAGACCCTTCAGCAGCATCGTGTCGTCCTTGGTGACAACAATCTCGCCGACACGCCCAAAGTCGCTCAGCTTGATGTCCTCGAGGCGCACCAGATTCGCCTCGTCCCCGAAGACAATGCCGCCGGTGGCAATGGCCATGTCCTCGATGGTCTCCTTGCGGTTATCGCCAAAGCCGGGCGCCTTGACAGCGCACACCTGCAGGCCGCACTTGAGGCGATTGAGGACCATCGTGCTGAGCGCCTCGCCCTCCACATCCTCGGCAATTATGACGAGCGGCTTGCGCTGCGCGTTGGCCAGCTCCAAGGCCGGCAGGATGCTCTGTGTCGTCTTTATCTTCTTCTCGCAAAACACCAAGAGGGCATCCTGGAACTCCACCTTCGCCCCCTTGGCGGAGTTGATAAAGTACGGCGAAATGTATCCACGATCGAATTTCATGCCCTCGATGACCTCCAGCTCATCGGTGAGCGTCTTGCCGTCCTTTACCGTAATGACGCCGTCGCGGCCAACCTTCTTGATGGCCTCGCTGATGAGATTGCCCACCGACTCGTCGCCATTCGCCGAGATGGTCGCCACCTGGCAGATCTCCTCGGGTGTGCTCACCGGCCGGGACATCTTCTTGAGGTTCTCCTTGACCGTTTCGATGGCCAGCATGACGCCGCGACGGATCTCCACGGGATTGGCGCCGCGCGAGATCTTCTCGAAGCCCTCCTTGGCAATGGCACGGGCCAGCACTGTGGCCGTTGTGGTGCCATCGCCGGCCTCCTCATTCGTATTGTTGGCCACGTCCTGCACCAGCTTGGCGCCAATATTCATGAACTTGTCCTTCAGGGAGATGGCCTTGGCCACGGTGACGCCATCCTTGGTGATCTTCGGCGAGCCCCAGCTCTGTTCGATAATTACGTTGCGTCCCTTGGGGCCCATGGTGACGGCCACGGCATCGGCCAGGACATCCACGCCCTGCAGCATCATGGCGCGCACCTCCGGGCCGAACTTAACGTCCTTGGCATAGCGACGATAGCCATGAACGGCCAACAAATGGTTGATGTTTGAGCCACGATGCAACACGCGCAGCATTGCCATCTGCCAAAGGGATAATTCGATTTTAAATTTTATTCTCTTTTGCCAAAAAATAAATGTCACTTACGGCGTTTTTTTTGTGTGGTTTTCTATTTAAATTAAATTTTTTTTTTTAAATAGTTTTTCGATTTTTGTTTTTTGTTTTGTTTAAATTTCGTTTTCAATTTCGGTTTTTTTTTTTTTGTTAGCTTTTGTTTTGTTTAAAATTGATTTATTTTTTGTAATTTGGAAAAAATAAATATTTTCTGTTGCTGATGTTTCCGTTCTGAACAACACAAACGAACTGAGAAATGCTAGCCGGAAAATTTGTTAGCTGCAAATGAAGGCAAGGCGCAGCCTACTCATCATTTGATGGGAGATTTTCCCCAAGGGAAAGCTGTGGAAAGCAAATGGGAAATATTTTTAGATTTAAGGGCAAGCAAGTAGGTTTTGGGTTTACAATCAGGGATAGCAAAATTACTATAGAAAATGTAGCTTTGATGGAATTTGCCACATAAACTAACCTTTCTTTTCTTTTACTTTCTTTCTTTCTTTTTTAAGCGCAAATATTGTAATTAAAAGAACACAATGTGCTGGCAAATCATTGACTGGCAGGCAGGCAGCAAACTGTTGCCACAGGATGGCGGACAAATTTGTAGACAACTCCAGAGGACATCAGAGCCTAAGACTCTAGAGCCTCCGAGCCTCAGGGCCTGCCTCCAGAGCTTCAGAGTTTAAGACTCTTTCTCTCTCTGCTTTTAGTGTTCCCCCCTCCGAGCTTGGCCTGACACTTTTCCAGGTAATTAAAACACAAATATTAGCAAAAGTGGGCGGTACTTTTCCTGGCTGCGTCAGAGGCAGTGCCACAGCCATTTTGCAATTTAAATTTTCATGAACAAGCGCCCGCGCCATTTGTCGCTGTCGTTTTTGCATGTCCTCCTCAATGTCTGAATACACCCACACCCAAACCCCAAACCCAACCCCCAATTTTCCTTTAACAGTTTTCAATTTACGCCGCTTGCTTGTAAGCGCAGCTGACAGAGATACTTGCCCCTACCCCGCGCCGTGGCAAAGAGCTTATGTTTCTTCCACGGGAGGATGTGAATGTGAAACCCATTCCCCAACTTTTGGCTTTTATTGTATTTCAGTTGTCGCTTGTCGTCGCACATTTTTACGACTATTTAAATGGTTTTCACTTTTTGGGTAACAAATTGTCGCACAGGTAAAAGGGGGGCAAGGACAGTGGGAATGGGCAAACAGGATTTACAACCTTGGATGGGGCGGGAATACAGAGTGGCTTAGCCTTGGGATTATGCAGTTTAGTTGCGCGTATTCTGCTGTGCAGATATCAACTGTAACTAGACCAGAACTTGCCATAAAATTGGCACACAGAACCCCACAGCCAAAATTCTATTAATTCACACGACTGACTGCTGCATCTAACGGGTATTCAATTCAATTACAAGAGCCGCCCGAAAATTAGCAGACATTAATATAACAACAGAACAGAATGCGCGCGGCTGACCTATTAACCCTGAGCACCCACACCAATGAGGCCATCATTAGTGGGAAAATGGCAGCGAAATTAAAGCAAATTACCAGCTGAAAGGAAGGATGGGCAGCAAAAGGAAGAGGCCGCAGAAGCTGGCAAATGAGGCACACATTTATTTGAATGTAATCCATTATGAAATCGCATAATGAAGAGATTAGCACACGCAGCCACAGCAACAACGCACAGGCCGCAATTAATAAATGACCAGACCAAGAGGACAAACCCCAGCCACGACTCCCGCCCGACCAAGCAGCAAAGGACCGCCACTGTCTGCGATTGCGTGCAAAGGAAATCCAATAAATTAGGCAAACGGTAATCATTAGTATTATTTTAGGCGGCACACACACATATGACACTCGAGAATAAATCAGAGAAAAAGTTTCTGTAGCGGACTTTAAGAACAAAAACAGGGAAAGATTTTTGGGACTGAAATAAATGTGCCCTGAACCCTAAGATACTCAGCATAAAGGTGATTTTTATAGATTTATGTAACTGCATGTTATAAATATTTATCTAATGCTAAACCAAGTCTCAGAGTAAAGGCGTTGGAGAGAGAAGAGAAAAAACAGAGCCGGAAATGCGCTCGAAACTGATAAAGATAATGAATGTAAGCGCCCCTCATAAATATCACGTAGAACAATAACTCAAAAGCATTCATTATTTTGATGTAGCAGCAGCTGCTGGCCGCTTATTAACCCACTGATGGTCACTCTGCCCCGGCAGCCTTTTGTATGGCGTCTTTTTTGGAACAATGTGCCCGACTTTGCACTTCATTTAACTTTTCGACTTGGCGCATCGAACCCAAGGACGTTGCCCAGATGCGAGAGATTCCCCCTTGCTCTCGCGCTCGCTCTCTCATCGATAATTAACCGCAAAAACTTGGCACGCAACGGGTCAGCGAGAGTGGTGAGGGGGAGTGGGTTGGGGTCGGGGTCAGGCTCTGTGTCTGAGCCTAAAGTATAAAGGGGTTAATGGTATGGCACAAAGTTTAATTAAAAATACGTGCCGTGGCCTTTTTGGTACTCGTAGCATGGGATGCTGCGCCCCCCTGCCCCACCCTGCCCTCTCCACTCCTCCCCTGTCCTGCCTTTTGTTTGCTTAAAGTGAAACTCGCAGCGGAAATCCGGTGGGAAAAGTTGAAAGGAAAATTATAAGCGGATTTTCTGAGAAGGTTTTTGATTAGTTGATTGGGCCATAAAAAAAAAGTACGCAACGAAACAAAAGGGTAAATTATTATTTATAGATACGTGGGAATTTTCATTCATTTTATAAACAAAATAGAAATAAAAAATTAAATAATGAGCAGCCGCACAAGTGCAACAGTTTTCGGAGGATCAAAGCAAAAAGCTACGAAGTTTAGTAATTGAGATTTAATCAGCAAAAAACGAAGCAAAGAACATGCAACGCAATGAGTAGAATTATTACCTATTTTTTAATAATTTAGCAACTTTGAAAATACAAAAAAAAAAAAACTTAATATTTGGCTTGAAACTTGAATTTGGCTGGAGAAGCGTGTACGTGTGCTGCCCAAGGATGTGTGTGTGCTTGCTGCGGTCCAACAACTGCCCACCCATACGCCCCGCCAAATATGTACACACACACATGTGTAGCAGCCCAACCCACTCTGCCCGCATTGGCCGTTTTGCAGTTGGCTGCACATTTTGATTAGCCAAAACGGCTTGCCCGGTGGGCCCGCGTGGCACCGTGGCACCGTGGCTGTGGTCGCTATGGTGGCTATGGCTGTGGTTTTTGCTTTTTAACATTTTGCGCCACCCACCGCTGTCTGGGTGGGGAGCAGCGACGAGCGACCAGCGACCCCTGCTCACATGAGCCGGAAGCGCCATTTAAAGGGCATTTCCGGTATTTAGGTTAGAGCCTGGCCCGGCGACTGATTCACTCCCAGTTCGGCTTTTTTACTTCCAGCATTTTTTCTTATTTATAGTTGAACAAAATTAAACGCATTTTTCGCGCCGGAAGTCAGGTGGAAAAGGTCACACTGCTGCCTGCACAGCGCGTGTGTGAGGGATTTTTCAGCATAAGAAATGAACCGAAAAGGGATATCAACTCTCGAAACACACACAGACACAGACACAAAAAGTTACCCAATCAAAAATTATGCTGCTGTCTGGTGGCTGGCTGAATGGAGCAAAAAACAACTACCGGGGTGCGATGGAGATGCGTTCCGAAGGCAATCATAAGCCCAGGCACATACACAAAGCTCCGCCAAAAAAAAAAATAGAGAGCAGGATAAACTTTTGTCCAAGCCAAAAGTTTCGCCTTAACCCAGTCAACGATTTTCCCGCCAAATGGCCAAAACGAAAATATAAAGAAGGGGAAAAACAAACGAGAAAAAAACGAAGTGGGAAGTGTCCAAAAAGTGTTTTAGGTTAAGCGCGCGCAAAACTTTTCTTCTCTTCTCTTCTTTTTTTTTTTTGCAATGAGAAAAACGATTTTTGACGGTCATTTTAATAAATTGAAAATTGGCCAAAAAAGAGGGACATACACCCCCCCACAGGAGGGAATATGGAATACTGCTGCCCAAAAATCGATCGAAACGATTGCAAGTTTCTTCCTGCTTTCTTCCTGTTACTTCCTGCCTCTATCGGACTTTATTTTGAGCAGTGGGGTGTGGGAGGAAGGGACGGACGCAGGTCCTTGGCTCATAAAATCTGTTTACAGGCTTATAAATAAGCGATGCGATTTGTTTTTCTTATAAAACTTTTGTGTGCTCTCTTCTCTCATCCTGTGTATCCTTTTTGCTTTGGCCATAACTTATGCATGTCAAGGACCTCAGCAACAACTAAACAAAATCTCTCTCGCTCTCTGCTGTTGTTGGCCGAAAAAAGTTTTTAACATTTTTATTGAGTTTGCTTTGTAATTTAAATTGTTTGTCCTCGAAAACTTGTTGACACACAACAATAAGGGAGTGTGAGTGAGTCCTGTGAGCTGTGCGCTGTGATCCTTTTCAGCCTGATAACAGCATAAACCAATGGCATTTTATCTCCTTTTTTCCTGGCTGACTTTTCAATCAATCGCATCGAATGTTCATTGTAGCGTCTAACAATTTGTTGTCTGCCTCAATACACAGGCAGACAGGAAGACAGACAGACAGAAAGACACATGAGAAAACACACACACAGCGGAGGCTGCCCGTTCCCGTGCTGCTCCTCCCTTTAGATGATGGCATAATCGAAGCTTTAATATATCCGTCAGCGACAGCCATGAAAAATGGCGTTGGGCTAGGGGCAGGGGAAAAAGATGGAAAAGCTGGGAAAAGCAATATGGGTAATATATATTGCAATGCTTCACACACAGCTAGAGAGAGAGATAGAGAGAGACCGCAAAGGAGAGCAGGTCCTGCCAATATGTACATTAAATCACAGCAACAACTTGTCATTGCACAAACCGAAACTCCTCTGCTGGGCGCTGCTCTCCTGGTACACACATTTTGCTCTGGCTTTACAATATTTTCCCTGTTTATGTGGCAATACTTTTGGAGTGGCTTTGTCGCTAAAGTGGGAGATCAAAACCACTTATTAAATTTAAAATTAGAGCAGGCAAGCGTTGCTTTTATTGTGAGTGCATTGCGTTTATTTTTAGAGTTTTAAATGCTAAGATCGTGTAAAAATAAAACTGATTCTGATAGTCCCACAGCTGGCTTTGTTCTACGAATGGTTTACTCCTTTTGATGCCTGTCCAAATTCTAGTCAGATCCTGGGCTTGTCTAATTCACATTCCCTCTGGCATACACTCTGCTAATGCAGACACAAAAATCTACCCAATCTAATATCAACTTGCAGTCGCACACTTACCACAAATCCCACAGCGCTTACTGCCACACACTTGAAAAAGAATCTGTACACCCAAGTAGATGAGGAAGCATCGCCTCCTCTCTCTCATGTGTCTCGAAATAACAACATAATTCATTTTGTCACTTGTATCTGTTGGTTATTAAATTGTTTTGTGAGCCGCCGCCACCTCTTGCCGACTGTCATCCTTTTTTTGTGGCCCTTGCGGAGTAGCAAATTTATGCAAATTATAATACGCAAAATATACAAGTTATACGAGTGGTACGGAGACACAATAAACCAGTGGAGGGATGTGTGAAAATGTGAGAAAACAAAAGCAAACAAAGAAAAGAGCGTTGGCATTAAGAGTAATTCGGCTTTTGGAGTGTCTGAATGGAGTCTGGGCTGTGGCTCTGGGTGCTGTCCTGCGACTGGTGTGGTGTGGCTCTGGCTGCTGCAACTGGTGTGGTGTGGCTCTGGCTCCTGCAACTGGAATGTGATTCTGGCTCTTGCAACTGCGAGGATATGTCTCTTCAAAGGAAAGATGTGGGCTCTACACAGGCGGAGTAATGTGTCTCTGCAAATGGAGTGATGTGGCTTGGTGTCCTTGCCGTATCCAGACATAATTGCGAACTGCTGGCAGTGGCAATATGCACTCTGCCAGCTGCACTGCACTACCTACAGTACGTATATATATGGACGGTATATAAAGTCGAGAAGTTGTATGACATAATTGAAACAATTGCAATTGTTGTTGCTGTTGCCGTTGCCGTTGCCGTTGCCACTTCTCTGCTTTACACTCTCTTTTGGCATTCTTTCATTCATTTCTTTTGTGTGTGGCAACACAAGGCGAGCCATGAAATGCCTTTTTGTGGGCCAAAAAGACATTGGATAATTATGAAGTACACTGAAGATTTATTTGGGTGGAAATTAAGTTATTTATAAGAAGAAAAATAAATCAGTAAAGTGGGGAGAAAAAATGCTGCGAATTAAATGGAAATCTCAGTGGGGTTTTCATCAAAGAACTGCACTGAGTATGATCAAAGAATATCTGTTCTGCGTCTTGCCCAAGACTGTATGAATTATTTGTGGTTTATGGGACCGATTCAGCTCCCAAATTTTTAAAACAGAATTGAAGTATTTTTTTCCTCTCCATTCCTTTCCATTCATGTCCATTCGATATTTATTTCAAATTTATCCGAAAAATTATTTTTAATTGTCTCTGAGGTTTTGCTCAGCCGCAGCTGTTTAATACCAGTATCAATATTTTCCAGTGTAAGTATTAGACTGCAGAATGGCAACAAGTTCAGCCTTCTGTGCCTTCCCTGGGGGCTTCTTCGCTCTCCGCTTAAGCCGTTTTACAGTGCCTTTCTATTCAATAATCCATTGGCCAACTGCCAAACAGTTGAAACTGGCAACACTCGGAAGGAAGCCATTCCAACGATTATGAATAATTTTTGCGCTCTCTCTATCACTCTCTCCCTCTCTCTCTCTCCCCCCAGCCAATTTGCCACTGGTTTTTTCTTTGCATTTTTTGCTGTTCTATTTTTTTAGCAATATGAAAATGCATAAATTGAAAATGAAACTTGAACTTTATGCAGCTAATTGAAGGCCTGGCAATTTGAAAAACTGTTTGGGTCAGCATTGAATTGATAGATGTGCGGGGGATTGGGCGGTGGGGCGGGGTTTTTTTTGGTCTGAATTGTGGGTCTATAGATGGGTGTGCTTATGGCTCTGACTGTGCCGCTGACTGTGGGTCTGTTTATGGCTGTGTGGGTCGGTCGATGGGTCGCTGGGTCGCTGGGTAATAGTTATGGGTTCTGGGGAATAAAATTCAATTTGACTTTTGACTGCCATTAAATGAAAAAGGATCAGATGGAACAACGGCGAGCGTAAATGCGAATAGCTCTCTGTTGTGGGTGTTGATTCAATTGCAGTAAAAATTGTTGGCTGCATTCAATGATTTTTGGGTGGCACAACCAACCGATTTCGAGGGCAATTTGAAATCGAAAATACACGAACCAAAAAGAGACTGGAGCATTGAGGCAATTAACATTGATGGAAAGCACTGAAACTCCACGAATTGAGGATTTTCGAGCAGGAGTTGGAGTCGGAGCTGCAGCTGCTGTTGTTGTTGTTGGACTGAAAGTCAATAAAATGCACGGCAATTGCAAATGTCGAGACTTCAATCAATGTGTCTGATATTAAATTGGAGTACCATACGAAAATGGCATCAAGGTACGAGTATGTACACCAAAAGCAGAGACAGGCGCCCTACGCTCAGGCGTGCAACTCCCAAACAGTTTTCACTTTGATTCATTTCCAAATCTTTGCTTTTAGTATTGCATTTTTATTTGTTTACTTACTTTTATTCGTTGCTAATATTCACAATTTTTTTGCAGTTTTAATTCCCTTTTATTATTTTCTTTTGACGATTATCAAATTTCAGTACCAAAAAAAAGGACTCTTAAGGACTAAATAAAATGAGAAATGGTTTTTAGTTTGTATGAAATTTGAGCCAACAATTGCTACTGCTGTTATTTAAGCGCACACAAAAAATCATGACAAATATTTCTGACATTTAGTAACAAAAAGCTAGAAATCAAAGAGAGCTAGAAAAGCGTCATGTGATTTGGCAGCATAAATCTCTTTTAATTGCTTTGAATTTGGGTCATTTATGGATTAAAAAAAAGTCAAGTTTTATGCGAATATTGTTTTTTGTTTTGTTTTACTTAATTCTGCGTTTGTGATGATGTTTCAGTGGCTTTGCCAGAAGTATGCTTCCGGGGTTACTTACTTTAAGTGGGGATATTTATAAGGAATGCAGAATCTATTAATAATAGAGGTAGATGAAACTAATTCCTACCTTAAAGGTCTGCCAGCCATCACTTGTATTTTCATATTAAATTACAGGAATAAATTGCAGTTTATTATTTATTTTATTTCTTAAAGGATTAAGTGCACTTTGAGTGAAAAATGGTACTAAAACTGCTAGAACTATTATTATTATTATATTTTTTTTTTTTTTTTTTTTGTATACATACGAAAATTATTTACAGACACCCTTTATTACCTCATTTGGTGAATTTCCACTTTCATGTACTTTGCACAACCCCCTGTTTGGGGTTAGGTGTGTCTATCAAAGTCTTCCAGGGTGCTGTAAGCTATCCAATTCTATGAAAAAGTCGCCTGCTATATTTTGAAATCTCGTTTTGGACGCCTGGCAGGAAACTAGCAAGAAGTCCAGTTCCAATGCGCCCCTCAATCTTGACATACTAGGGAAATCGGTTTATCATTTTAAAACCAAAAGATTTGATCAAAATTCATCTAAAATATAATTTTTTATATGGTTTCCAACCGCTTGCAACACTTTATTAAAATTCAGATTTATGTATTGAATTCTATGCGAATAAACTCTTCTTTTTTTTGGCTTCGAATATTTACCAATTTAAGCATGAATTTCATTTTTATATTTCCAATTTTTTGCAGTTTTCGTTCAGCTACAGCGGAGAATCCTTCATTTTGCATGGCATGCAAAAATATCCACTGGACCTTATGTGGAAGCAATAAACGAGAGGCTCTATACGAAATGCTGCTGGCACGGAAAAAATACATTTGTTGCACACACACACGAACACACACCTAAGCACACCAACCAAACAGGACTCGTACGGGATGTGTGTGTGTGTGCACCTTTGGCACACATTATGTGTACATATCCTGGCTATGGATGGGTTGAAAGGTGAGTGCATGGAAAAAGGAAGATTTATGTTCGATAAGTAACTCAAATCACGTTCGGTAAATGCTTGCAAAATGTTGCAACAAAAATGAATTCCAACTACATCTCTGGAAGGAACCAGAACGAAGCCCTTCTGGCATCTGCCGATGTCGATGTCGATGCGATGTCGATGCAAATCTTTTATTGACAGCACGTTTCTCCTGTAGACAGACATTTTGTACACGTTTCTCAGCAAGGGCAGATGGGGATAAATATTATGGAGACAGAGAGAGAGGCCTCCTACCCAATCCATTTCTCATGTGAAAAAAATGCTATTATAAAAGAATTTACCTGAAAATAGTGTGCGAGTATGTGCAACCATTTAATTGGTTTCATTTGGTTGGTTAAATGACTTGCTTGCCTCATGCGATCTGTGGCACTTTTCGTAATACAATTTATACTCGTATGCAGTTATTTTTCACCCCCCAGTCGAAGCGCCATGCCAGTGTGAAAAAGTAACACTTTTTATGCAGCAAATTGATTGTTTTTGATTGATTTTACCGAGTGCCGTTTTTATGGTTAGAGAATTCATATAAAAGCTGCATAGATTGATTGATTCAGTACACACACACACACACACGTTCACATTCACATTCCTTCCATTTGAAGTGCTTCCTTGCTTCAGTTTCCTTTTATGTTTGTGGCTTTTATGACAGCAGCAGCAGCAGCAACAGCAGCAGCTTCGTAATAAACGAAGTCTTTGGCCTTCCATGTCATTACAATTAATTTTCATTTAATGTTACGGCACTCGGATGGCGTCAACAAATCTGTTTCGCTTTGGTCTTAATCGTAAAATAAATATAAATAGCAATGGGGAAAAACAAAAACACACTTACCTAACGACAACAGTTGTCCGGGAAGGAAAAGGAAGTGGGCAGGAGGAGAGAAGTGAAGTCTCCGCTACAGAAGGACATTTCACTTTAGATGTTGTGTATTTTCCTACGTTTTTCAATTGTTGCCAGATTTCAGGCGAGAAATCATAAGTGAAATTTAATTAATAAACAATTTGATGGCAATTAAATGAATATTAAATTAATAATTCAAGAAAATGTAATAAATTAAACGAATGTTCTTAAGAAAAGTTCGCTCTATGCTGCATAGATTTACAGAAAGAAATTTACAGAAAGGGAAAATTACTATAACAAAGATTAGATAATGGAAATTTTACTGAGTCTGTTCAGCTTGAAATACCATCTTACCTCCGCCTCTTGTTGAACTCTTCTTAAAACCATTTCCCTCAAATTTATGTATAAACAAATTTTTATTTTTCTTCACGGATTAATACACTTCATTGGGCACTCCTCGTGTCAATAAAACAAACAAAAAAGAATAAACAATAGGCGATATTTGTCGAGGATAAAGCGTTATCCATGGCAGCCATGGATAAATTTTGATATATGGATAAATATCGCAGTATAAAATGCCATTAAGCAAATATTTTCGAGCTTATTTTAGTGCACTTTTTGCTGGATTTCGCAGCTGAAAACTAGAACAAACACACAGCTGACAACAATTTGCCTTTGTCTGGTCGTTGTCCCGCGAGAGATTGGCCCATAAAAATATGCATATGGTAGCTGCAGAGTCGCCATCGACGCACACAATTTGCAGGCAGTGTGGTGTGAAATTTAATTTTTCAACTCACATAAAATTGTGATAACATTTGCGGCTTTTGGCGGGAGAGAGAAAGAGGGTACAGTAGCAAAATTTATTCGTCATGTTGCAAGTGGAGTGGACATCAATTCAAGCAACTCAATCGTGCCACGCACGCACAGACAAATCCCCAACAATCAATGAAAATATTTGCAGTGTGGCTCGTTAGCCTCAACAGTGGATACTGGACACAGGGGAGGGGATTGGTGTGCATATTATCTCTTTTAGTTGTTCATTAAGTTATTAACTTAATATTGCTTTCCATGGCTTTCGATCAAAAAGCGTTTTTGGATTGTTTCTGCCTTATTTTGAGCAATGGAATAATCATTTAAAAGTATAAATACAAATTGCAATAATCAGTAATCAGCTTTGACTGTGCCAATTTCTTCTTGGCCTGTGGTATTTCTACTGAAGTCTCTGCAGGCGAGGCCTCTGATGCACTAAAATAATTTTGTATCACGAAATTGCCTCAGTTTAATTTCGGTTAAATTTTTATTCACAGTAACAGTAAATTCACAGTAAATAACAATTTTAAAAAATCAGCTTTAAAATAAGTTTTTTTTAAGTCAAAAATCGCTCAATGATTTTGCTTGTTAGACTTTAGAATTCTTCCCCAACAACTTCCATTCGCATATCTTCCATTTCCTTCTTCTGTATCATGGCTACGCTTATTGGGATTGAGATTGAGTGCCATTCCTCATCGATCTCCATTGGCTTGACTTCATTTTGCACCTCCTGTATCTTGGGTGCGCTTGTTGGGCCTGAGAGCATTTCCTCCTCCTTGTCGACTTCCATCTTCATCTCCGCAGCGTCTTGATCTTCATCTTTCTGCTCCAATCAGCTGATAGAAGAGCCTGCAAAATGGCTCCTTGCCGCAGTAGTTTTTCTTCACCGAAACATCAAAGTACTGCAACTGCCACTTGCAGACCCCACGATCCTTGCTAATCTCCGACTTGTTGCCGCACAGAACAATGGGCATACTGCCGCAGGTGGCCCATAATTCGCGATGCCAGTAGGCAACCCTCTCACAGCTGGCGGTTGAGCTCACATCAAACATGATGATGGCACAATGACTGCCAGCGTAGCAAATGTCGCGTAGGCCCTCGTGCCTCGGCTGGTCCAGCAGTGTCCCAGACAGGTCCACGTTTTGTGCGAAACTCGCCTGTATACCGTGTGCCACAGTGGGCACCAATTTGAATGTGTGCTTAAACATTGTTTAAGGTTTGTAAACGGCAGCAGAAATATATTCAATAGAAGTTTTCTTTTGGTATGTAGAATGTTTTGGCGTGTTATTGGGAATCAGTTTTTGCCCCGGGGTTGCCAGTATGGAAAGTGGCTCTATATATGTGTGTTGGGGTTCAGGGCACACTTAAACATCTCTTGTTTTCCTCGCATAATTGGCTGGAGGGAAAACAACAGCAGCCGCAGCAGCAGCAGCATCAACAACATCGTCCTTCGGCTCGTGACTGAGACTCTTCTATGGAGACTGCTGCTGCTGCTGTTGTGGCTGCGGCTTCATCACTTTGGTCATCATTTCGATTAGCCAGACTCTGGCTAATTAACGTTCCCAAAACGAGATGATGCACCGGTCAGCGTTACGTATACGCCGCATTGGTGGCAAAAATCATGAAATTTCCTGATGCCCGATTCAGTGCTGGAAACTTTATCAATTGCGTGTGAAGTGTTGCATCAAAAAAGGGAATAATTTTCACCACACTTAGCCTTTGTTGCATTCCACTTTGCATGCCCCCGCACCCGTCGAGCGGCGCGGTGCGGCGCGGCACGGCGCATTTTGGTGGCCTTATTAAGTTGGCGCCTCGATGCTTCCATCTCTAGGCAAAAACTTTTTCTGCATGCCAACGATATTGCTTGCCTCCTAATCTTTTTTTCTTTTTATTTTGGCATCGTCATCATTGCAACTTCATTGTCAAAGTTTTCGGGGCGATGGAAAGTAGAAAAACGGCAAAAGAAATGCTCGAAGGAACGAAAGGAAGGAAAAAAAAAAGGAAAAGCGTTGGGCAAATAGAGAGAACATCGCTGCTGCTGCTGCTGATGCTGTGGCCTGCCATTTGGGTTTGGGGGTGGTGGCCGCTAATTATATGTAAATATCTGCCACATCTGAAGTGGGGATTGAAGGTGCCACCAGATAATTGGCCCTCATGCCACCAGAGGGCCGCCAAAGCGCTGCCAGAGAGGCGCCAGAGAGACAGTAAGTGATCAGGGGAATAAGCTGTTCGTTCAGTGCAGGAAAAGGAAAGCGTAAAAGTTGTCAAAGCATGACAGGATTTCACTTGGCAATCTCCTGCTCAGCTCAGCCTGCTTTTCGCTCCGCGTTTTCTTTTTTTTCACCCCACTAAAAAGAATGAACTTTCACGACAACTTTCGACTGTTAAAGACTCCGCCAAAATGAACGAAAATATTTGTAGATTTCAGTGGCAATTCCTGTAGCCTCTCACTGGCGTTAACTTTTCATCTAATTCTTTTGAAACTTCATCAAATGCAATGGCAATTAGTAGCCTCTCGGATGCTGAAGTGCTGAATAAATTCCTTTGCATTTAAGTCATTAGTGAGGAGAAATTTCATTACATTTTTCGCTCACCCCCCTCCTGAGGAGCATGGCATTCAAAAATGTAGCCAAAAAAAGAGAGCATACAAAATGACAAAATAAACGACATGACTCGGTGGGAGGGAGCTGTGGATTGGGGGGGATATAGTGGCACTAGAGGAGGAGGAGTAGGAGGGTACATGAGCGACAGACAGCCAACAACCAACACGTACAAAACGCATAAACATTCTTGCCTAAGTGAGTTTGTACATAAATTTTTGGACCCAACTTGCGTTGCAGGATGCGTTACAACAGTGTAAGTGTGTGTGTGTGTGTGAGTTTTTTGGGTCCAATGGCAGACGAAGGAGGAGCAGGAGAAGCTGCCAACTTACGCAGTGAAATCCATTGGTAGCCAAAGTGGAGATGGGTTTGAGTTTGAGTGTGTCTCGGTTTCGTCTTTTATTTATGTAGCCACACACACGCAAACACACACAAACAGAGGCGAATGCAACAGCAACTGGACTTTGTGGATGGTACAATCTCCCCCACAACGCCCTCTTTCACTCTCTTTAACGCCTTCTATTTCTCACTTGCAGTAGTCAAGTTTTTGTTCATTTCCAGATGGTTGCCTGGTTGATTGGTGGATAGCAATCATACTCGAAACTTTCACCAAGAACCTCCTTTAGTCGCTTTAATCCTGATTAAGGACAGACTTTTACAAAAAGTATTGGCCATCGAAATGCTAAAATCTCAAGTAAATTGTTGGGTAATCGAATAAAACTAAATGACAAAACAAACATTTGATTTATTTCGATAAAAATCGAATATTTAGTTACAGTTCTGTAACGTTTATTGCTGTAGGTATTTCCCACTCGCTGGCAAGATTATTTAGTCCTATTTTTCATTGACCACGAAAGTGTGGAGGATCATGTTTAGCATGATTCATTGAATGATCCGAATGATGGGGCTTATGATGCGGATTCTTGTGCCTGAGATGGTGTTTCAAATTGCTTCGACCCTCCTGAGCCACGTGTGGCATACCCGAGATGAGGGCCCCGAAACCGCCAAAAAATAGCAGAAAACAAATGTAAATTAAATCCATCCTTTGCAACCAGTTCAAGGTACAAGCAGACAGCAAGTGTGCGAAGGGCTTGTGTTTATATTCCGATTTTAGTGCGGAATGCAATGAATTCGTTAGGGTTTAATGGAATTTTTAGTTTAAATTATAATTTCACGGTTCAAATTTAACAATGCAGCTGAAAGAGTCTTTTAAAAATACAAAAAAATAGCTTAAATATTATTTATCACATAAACAAAGGATCTACGAGAGTTTTTCTTAGATTTGAAACCTCAACGATAGCCCCCTTTGAATGTTCTCGCATTGCTTTGGTCAGGATTCTGCTGGAATTATCGTTTTCGTGGTCGTTTTGTGTGTCATTTGAGTTGCTGCATGAATAATGAGGAATGGAATCTATGGAATTCATGGAGATTTCATTGGCTGTTTTGCATTATGCAAGTGGAGTCCTTAGGAGGACACACACACACACACCACACTCACAAATACTCGAACACTCGAGGGAAAGGTAGCCACTTTTGTAGCATATTTTATGGCCTGCCGCGACTTAAGAGAGCGCCACGCTAAAGAGCAAATGCTGGGGGGCCAAAAGAGCGCAAGAAATGCCAAAGAGACAGCCAGAGCGAGAGCGGGAGAGAGTGTCGCTTTTAGCATTACTGACCTACATTAAGTAAAAATTTATTTATGCCGGCTGCCAAATTGGTTCCCCAAAGTATTGGCAGGTCCGTCTGTGCTCCCCCTGCTGCTGCTCTTCCTCAGCCAGCCACTTGCTCTCTTTTAGTTCTGGTACTGCCATGACGGATTTGATTGCTGGTTTGTGGCTCGTCTAGTCCTTGTTGCTATTACTGCCGCTGCTCTCCTTGTTGTTGTTGTCGTTGTTGTTGTTATTATTGTGGCTGCTGCTGGCTTTAATAATAATGGTTTGTAATTTGCATAAATAATGTTTGATTTCGGCACTGATGAGAGGCCACGTATGTGTGTGTGTGTGAGTGTGTTTGGCAACATAAATGATTGAATGTTCTCCCTGGTCAGTGTTTTCTTTTTTCTGTCGAAATTTCAGTTGAAATTTTTGCATATAAATCGATAAATTAGAACATCCCATAAATCACCAGCCATAAAACTTGACTTTTATTTAAAGTAGAGTCATGTTAACTGGAAAGCTGATTGCTGGTTTGGCTCTTGTTTACTTAGTAATCAAGCTGCCATTCACTTAAAAATGCTACCAACTAATAATTTAGTTCGTTCCAAGCAGCAACTCAGCCCCTTGCTTGATAGTAGTTTACCCGCTTCTTAGTAACAGTTAAAGTAAGTGCCTGCCTTCATGCAGAAACATGTGGGTGCATCCGCAAACTTATTGAAATTCCTTCAATGTTCAATAACAGACGCCTGTTAACCAGCATGCCGAACCACTGTTATGCGCTCTTCGCGTGGCTCTCTTCGCTGTTAAGCTTCGTGCAAGTGCTTGGCTTCGTTTCTCGGGCGCTTCGTGCCACTCCAACTTCGTGGCTCTCTTCGGTTTCTAGCCGACACGGGTGTTCGTCCTTCGTCCTGCAGCCGAGCCACGATTATGGGCGCCCCAAACGATGACTTTGTGTAATCAGTGCGTGCTGCTAAGTAAATTAGTTAGTATGATTTGAGTACGCAACGCTCACGGACGTACTGCTGCTCGCCCAAGTGAAACGAAGAAGAACGCGTACGCGTCGTGACAATTCCTCGAGGTGTCTGCTGCTTGTTGGGTGTAAGGAAGTGCGCGCTCAAGTGTCGCCGCTGCTCCGCGTGGTGGTGCTGTCGAAAAACAATTTAACAGTCAGTTGTGTTCTGGATAAAGCATGCAACAATATCTTGCACGTTGTACGTAGGAAGATATACTCGTAATACTCGTAAGAGCACAAACCAATACAGTGATAATTCAGAGGAACAGATCTGGTATTCCCTTGAACATATTTTGGATGGACTTAAGTTTGTTAGATGTGTCAAGGTACTGAGACTATTTGGCTTTGAATAAAAATGATCCTCCAGTGAGAGCTGGTCAAAAATGCAAAAACTGTAGAGTGAAATAAGTCTTCAGTGGCTTTAAATTTAAGTAAGATATAGCATTATATATTGCATTATATATTGCATTATATATATCCTAAATAATTTCCTTTAGGCAAACATCCTCCCTTGTGTAAACATTTTGGCTATGATCAACTTTTTAGTGGGAAGTTCCTTCAGCTTAGTTGCTGCCCTTCAAGGAAGTTTTACTCTCTCCTCTAAAAATTTCTCGCATGGGTCCTGTCTTGGTGCTGTCCGTCTTAGTGAACTTTGAATGTGAATACCAAACTCAAATAAAACTTAAATTCCAGTTTGAAGGCAAGTCCAGTGCCAGCCTCAATTTCGTACCTCATTTTTCACAGAACGCTTAACGCAAATTGTGCCGAGTCCCCCGCTGCTGCTCCTTTGTGCTCAATTCTCTTCGAGCTTCTTTCTTCCAAGCCAACTCTTGCTTTTCCCCCTTTTTTTTTTTTTATTTTATTTTATTTTTTTTGTTGCTGTAGAAAACTTAGCGCTCCATGGCGCTATTTACCCTTGCAGCTGCAGCGGCAGCTGGAGCTGGAGCTGGAGCTCCAACTGAAGCTTCAGTCGTGCTCCAGTCGTTTCCCCATGCTGATTGCATTCTGGGGTGGGTTGGGGTGGTGGTGGCTCCAGTCGAGCGTGGCTCATTATAGGGCTGACAGTACTTTCCCCTCAAAAACAAAACCAACAAAACCCAAAAGAAAAAAAAAAAGAAACGACAAGCCAAACAATCACAGCATACCTTGTGGCACTTGGAGCATTGCAATGGAAT
Organism: Drosophila ambigua; assembly: GCA_018150905.1. Taxonomy (NCBI): domain Eukaryota; kingdom Metazoa; phylum Arthropoda; class Insecta; order Diptera; family Drosophilidae; genus Drosophila; species Drosophila ambigua. The sequence continues at coordinate 20,924,006 of JAECWS010000100.1, forward strand.
TCATTTGAGCCCTAGATACGTTATGCAATTGCGGGTTTGCTTTTTTTTGTATCCGTATTACGTATTTGAAATTTCACTTTGAATGTCACGCCAATTGAATTAATTAAACCGCAGAATTTAGGATTTAATTTGACATTTAATTATTGCAATTATAAACGGCACGCCGCGGCAGCGCGGCATGCGGAGTGCAGCCGCAGAGCCATATAAGCAACAGGAGATAAAACATGCGGAGGATTAGATCGCAAAGAGCAAACGAGAATAAATGGTATTTGTGGTTTGTAAGGGTTGAAGGGGATTTTTGGCGTAAGGGTAAGATGGAAAAGAGACCAACAAAAAATACAAATAAAAACTGCAACATACCTAAAGCTACTCACAAAATATTGAAAACTGCTATAATAGAAAAATATATTAAAAAAATAAAAAGAAAAAAAGGAAATGAATAATGCTAATAAATAATATCACAAACCCATAGAAAATGCTTAAATAAATACGTGACAATTCATAAAAATAAATATTAATAGCAAATTAATTTGGGAATATTTTATTACCAAATCAAACGTCAAAAGTTCTCATAAAATGTATTTAAAACATAATAATCGCTGGGTGTTTGTTTATGCCTTATCCAATCTGAAAGTCAAACCACAAAAATACATAAATACAAAAAGGAAAAGGTAAACAGCAAATACTCTAGGAGAGCAGGAGAGGAGAGCCAAACTTGCTTGCATCTCCTGGCAGAATATATTTATTTTCGCAAAGCAAATGGCAAAAGTTATGCAAATTTGTTAGGGTTAGGAAAAGGGGTTCTGTTTTTCCTAAGCTGAAACTAATCGATGTTGTCTGGAAACAAATGTGCTAAACTCAGATTAAGTAGTGTCGGGGAGTGACACAGTGCTGTTTATATTTCCCACTGTAGAGCTCTCAATCTGATCAAGTTCCCGACAGAAGCACCGGTTTCCAGTTACACATTTTACACGATAAATGGTATTTTCGGGATCACAGATTATAGCTCGATTGATGGGAATGTGCCGCAGCTCCATGCTGCAACAAACAGCCAGTACGTAGGCCTTCAGCCAGGTCACCATCTTGAAGTAGTTGTTGGCTGCAACTGGAGGAAAAGGTTCTATCCACATACCACATGCTGATGGAAAACTAACGCAGCATGGAATCAATTAAACTCGCATTATCCCTGCCTCTGAGACACGCACACTACACACACACTCACACATTGACCTTTGTTCGTGGCCTCTTCAATTATTTAGCTCTGCCAGCAGCTTCCTCTTGGTTAACCAAATACTAAAGTAAACTTTCCCATTATAATCGTATTTGGTTGGTTTGTTTTCAGTTTTTGTATAGCTTTTTTCTGTGGCCTTTTGTTTTGTTGGCTTTACAAAATATGCAGAGGGTTTTATGCATGTGGAACAAAAGTGAGGGATCAATGTCTAAGCGCAGTCCTAGATTGAGTTCTTATGATTATTTAGTTGAGGTAGTTTGCTTGCGAATGCAACCCCATGCAAACTCTTGGAACAAAAGTATTCCCTGTGCATCTTTTTTAAATAAATTTAATCAGAACTGAAAAATTAAGGTTATGTTTTTATTTTAAGTATATGAAGCTATAGCCAAATCTTTTGTGCATCTTGCAGATTTTAATGCTAAAAAAAATATAATAATTTTATTTTATTTAGTAAATTTTTCGAATATAAATTTAAGCCTTCCGAAAAATCACAGGAGCAGGTGTTATCTTTTGTAGCACAGTGTTTTCCAAAAGTGGCCCATAAATTACTATTTTTAGCTGCTGTTGTTTGTGTCTGAACATATGTGCATCACTGTGTTTAGCCAGTGCTAATGAATAGGTGGGAAGCAGCATTTTTCGGTGGGGGTGTTGGCTGCAAAAACTATCAAATAAAACTGGTAGTCAACCACACAATTACACGCACCCTCACTCATGCAACCACACACACACAAGCACACAATATATATGTGTATGGGAGTGTGAGTGAACATAAAAGCAGAGAAAAACATGATACGAGTATTTTGTGCTGCGACTATTGAATGCAGCAGCTCGCAATTCTCGCTCGGTGCTCGTTGCTCGGTGCCTGCCTTTCAATAAGCGACATAAAATATGCGAAAATACATGCACCACACACACATACATACATACACATACATATAAACGCTGGCAGCGTATGCGGGAAATATTTTATGCAGTTTATGCAGCCTGGATGGAATACCGCCCAGTGCTGGAGCTGGAGCTGCAGCTGGAGCTGGGGGTGCTGAGTGGCCGTGCCTCGCGCTGGGGATTCGCTAATTAGGCAATATGCACTTGATTGTGTTATAATCATTAAAACCGGAAATGCATGACCAGCCGCCCCACAAAAAACACTCACACTGCCATACTGCCACACACACACACACCCAGCTGTATGCGAGGTAGAAGCAAACATTTTTATTGCATACTTTCGGGCAGCGGCGAAAATGTTTCGCGTGAGTTTTGCATTTCTATCATAAAAACAAATAGAATGAGAGCGGGAATGGAAACGGGAACGGGAACAGCCAACACGGCGTGCACCTGCGCTGATTGAGTTAGTTTTTCATTTTTCCTGCTGCTGTTGGAGGAATTATAATTTTGATGCGAATATTAATTGAATTTTTTGCATACTCTTTAATGCCTTGCAAATGAAGTACGCCCCTGCACCACAGAAGCCCCTTCGCCAAATGACCAAAAGTCACATCAATGGGCAGTGCATGGCGGCTGTGGGGGCTGTGTGGGGGCTGTGGGAACGGATAGGCACTTGGCTTGAACGGGAAACGGAAGCACATGGGGAAAGCAAACACGTGTCGGAAAAATTTTTGCTCGCAACATTGTTGACACACACACCCCGTACGCCCCCCATGGAACCGGCAACCGGCACCTCGCACTGCCATCGCCACCAACATCCGACCGACCCGCATTGCATATGTAAAGCTGCTTGTAAGCTGGCCAATTTTTTATGCATTTATGCATTTTCATTCTGCTGCTGCTGCTGCTGCTCTGTCGCACCCTCTCCACTCGCTCTCCGCTGACAGTGCCCGCATTTATATTAAAGTTACCCGTTAAGAAAAATGCAGAAACTGCTGCAACAACACAGCAACCAATCCCCACACCCACATGCCCCCACACGCCATACCCATGCACTGCGGAAAAACAAGGTCTACAAATTATGATTTTTGTGTAAATTTTGCATACAATTTGAAACTTAAAAAAAGACACTGGAGATAAAGCAATGATGCAGCTGGCGGACGATGCTGTAAGATGCATTTTTCCACCGAAATTCTTTTTTTTAAGTATAGTAAAGGAATTCATTTATTTATACATAACTCAGAGTTTTTAATATAATTCTTTTATAGCATTAAAATATCACCCAGATTATAAATATAAAGTTGCAAGTGTTAGCTGTTGGAAATTTGCTGGCTATTTGTTATAAAAATTGCTTAATCTAAAATTTACACTTTAAATTACTATATTGTTTTATCTATATTATATAATATGATATAATATAATAAAATAATATATATTATATTATATTCCTGATGCTCCTTTAACAGTCTCAAATTCTTCTCATTTGATATCCGGATTTCGCTGAGTGTTTCATGATGCCATAGCCCAAATGCCATTTTGTAGGTTAATCAAATGCAAGACGAAAAGAATGAGTGAGCAGCACCAACTGGGTGTGGTGCTGGTGGGAGTTGCACTCTCAAAGAGAAAGAGAGAGAGCTGCAACGGCTGCTGCTGCTGCTGGCTAGTTAGTGTATCGCGGGCGTTGGAGCAAACATTTTTTCCCATCGTTTTTATATACACATTTTCGCTTGGGCTTCCATATTAAAAGAAGTTTTCCGGCTGAGAAAAGACAAGGCGAAGAAACTGCAAAAACCGGCAACTGACAGCCAAGATGGACGGGGGCTCTGATTTGATTTTTATTCTAAGCAACGATGCACAACACAACAAAGGACACAGCGGACACAGCGGGCGGGGCGCCATAGCGACGCGGAGCATGAATTATTGCAAATGATGTAAACGCATTCTGTGGCTGTCTCGTGGCGGGTGCAAAAATTAATTAGTTAAATAAGATCTGCAGATGAAAGGGAAGCCAAATGGAATTATGTTTTAGCCCAGAGCTAAAAGTTATCAACTAAAAGTACTCAAAATAATAAAAACAAGTGAACTAAGAGAAGTCTGAGGCAGGGCTTGGAAGGCTCAAAGGCAAGCCAAACCTTTGAAGTATTTAAACCATTCCATTCACATCATAGAACTGCATTCAATCAGACAACCCAAGTCAATAGCTTGTAAATGATTGCTAAAGATCTGCAGGAAAATCTACCCAGCACCATAGAAATTGTCTACATTCCGCGTATATTTGAGATTGCCAGACAATGTTGATGGCAATCCGCTTATATTTCGTTTAATTTAATGCGATTTTCTGCATATTACCAGCGACAGCTACCCCATAAGCTGCAAGGACTAAGGATTCAGCAGTGCCATGGCGGATTCTCCAGCTCTCCATGGAGGATTCCAACAGCCAAAGTCCCAGTCCCCCCCCTGCCATTGCCAGGTGACATAAACAAGCCCTTTATTTGGCATTTTGCTGCAGTTTTTGACACGCGAAAGTAGCAAAACGTTTACACAAACGGAATGCTGAATGGCATGCTGCTGCTGCTGCTGCTGCTGAGAACGACAGCGAAAGAGGAATGCGGATAAGGCAATCGCGTGAGAAATATGAAAAGGGGGGGAAGCTATAGAGAGTGAGAGAGAGAGGGAGAGGGAGAGGGAGAAAGAGGGCTGATGATGTGTAGGAGCTGCTGTAAAAGGTAGAAAGGTATCATTTGTTATTTTCATTTTCTGCAAACGGAATGCAGGAATGTTGTCGGGGATTAGCCGACTGTCAATGACAGCTGGAAATCATAGACGCTCGTCCGCCCGCCGACTTGGATATCGGGCTGGACTGGGCCATACCCGCTGCCGCATTTCATTGTTTGTCATTTAACGATTGACAGCTGGCAGTCTGTAAACTAAACGAGAAACGAGAAGCCTGAGGAAACCTGAGCAAAAGTCACAACAAGCGAAATGGGAACCAAACCCCATGCCCCATCAGCCCGCAAATCAAATAGAAATGTTAATGACGCAAACACAGAGAGCAGACGGAAAAACCCAGGAAGGCACAAAAAAAGGTGTCCAAAATTGCTTAGTTAGTCGTGTCCTTAGCATGGGCTTTTCGTGTTCTTATTGGCCCTTGGACAAAGTCTGTGGCCCGGGCTCTGTCCGTCTGGCTATTTATCATTATGGCGTTGTTTGAGTTTCCTTTTTGGAGTGATTTGCTTAGGGACAAGCAGATGGTACGACGACTCATGGGAGGATGCGCTGTGTGGTCGCTCTGGCTGCTTCTGCGTCTCCTTCTGTGGCTGTTAATCAAAGATAACGGAAGGATAGTCCCAATGGCTGGTGTAAATGTCTACTTGAGTGCATTCTCTGGTGGCATTCATCACTCATAATTTAGCCCATAGAATGAGTGTGCAATGAATGAGGAATGAGTGGTCGTGAATGTCACGTCGCGGTCTTTAATTTCATGAATTTCTGCTGCATTTTTTATGCATTATTCATCATTTTCAACAGAATTAATTCGTGTGTTTGGTGTCATTCGAGACGCAGCCACCACCTCCAATCAAATACCTGTCGTAATGCTTATGCCACGCCTTAAACTCATTTCATTTTTCACTCAATTACGCCCCCTGAATGTCAGGTTTAACCCCCCGGTGGGCAGGTCCAGGTCCAGGGCCATGTCGCTGTCTCCCCACCCCAACTGGCTGTCAGTGGGTGTGGGGGGTTCGGGTTACCCCCTCCGCTGTCAGGGGGTCATGGGTTTATGGTTCCATGGCATTCATTCTTTTCCCGTTGTGTCCAACGGTTACACGCCAACCGGTTAAGCCAATTTATTAAATAAAAAACCATTTGTCACATTTCGTTCAAGTTTTCAGCACGGTTCACCCGCTCGCTCCCGCTCTCTCCCGCTCACTCTGTTGACCTCTTTGTTGTCTTTCTTATCTTTATGATATTTTCCAGCCAACAAAAAAAAGCTAATAAAAGTTGAAAGGCCACACAAAAGGTGACAAAAACCAGGCGAAAAAAAACCAAAAAAAAGAAAGAAAATAATAATAATAGAGGACAGGCTGGCATTATTCTTCATTAATATCCCACCTGGTCAACAGATAAACGGACAGCGAAAACGACAGCAACGGACAGGCGAGGGGAAAACCAAAACAACGAACAAAGGAAAAACAGAGGAAAGCGATTCCAATGGAAGCCCAAACCAAGCTGCAGGGAAACACCACCCAAGGACAGAGAAAATGCCCAAACCAAGGAACAGATAAAACAAACAGCGGACATTGATGATCAATGACGGGCGGCCATCATAAGCAGATAATAATAATATTAATAATGAAAATGGCAGACCCTTTTTTTTTATTCCTACCCCTCGATAAGCGGTGAGAACTAGAGAGGAACTGTGGGTGGGTGTGGGGTGTGGGGAAAGGCTGCCAGCCGCAATTAGTTGATTGCCAGGCCACTCAATTCCATCAAGTATGGCCAAGTCCTGTTGGCCCTTCAATTTCATAAGCGATGCCGAGCGTTCAAGTCCAAGTCCCTTTTCCCAGCGCTATCTTTGGGAGTATCTGTCGGGGAGACATTGCCAGCGCTTGGCCAGCGCCTGGCACTTACTCTGTACGCTCGCACTCGACGGGAAATTAAACTTGTCCAAAAGTTTAAATGCCTTTCTGCCAGTTTTGCGCCTGACTTTTGTTTTCCGAGTTTTCCCCTCTCGGCATTCCCCAATGGACTGGCTGTGGCTGTGGCTGGTTGGAGAAAGTCTTCGAACCCTTCCCTTTGCCCTATCGTTGCCCCCTTTTGCGCTCTGTGTGCTAACTGGTTGTGGAGTTTTCTAGCAATTAAACGAGGCATCCGACTTGGCTTCGCCCTCCCCCATACAAAATGTACAAAATGATACAAAGAGTAGACGTGGGGGCGCTACACCCTCTGCCCGGCACTCTCCTGCTCTGACTCGTTCTACTCTGTAACTGGAAACGAATTTGCGGTTAGCAAATGTTGCATGCTGCTTATGTGGCAAATGAAGCATGTCAAGCAGGTTACCCATACGCCTCGTTGGCCCCCGAAACTCGATTGGATGTGAAAGGAACTCGGCTACCGCCTTGCCTCCTTGATTACCATGACCCTGACTCTGGATTTTCGCCACAAGTAAACGTCAGTGTGGGTGTGTGTGTGTGGAAAATGTGGAGGAAACCCTACAAAATTCTATGGGAAATTCTTAAGAAAATTGACTACGAGAAAATATTTATGTGGCCGAAGCAGCCATAAATGTTGTGGAAAATGCATATAACATTTGCCATTTGTGTCTGAGAAGAAATTTGTTGCTTTTGTTGCATACCAACCGCAACTTAAGACTCACTTGATTGGGCGAATAATTAGATGGCTATTTGTGTAAATATTAGCACAAGTATTTGAAGGCAGTTTTATATTTAGTTTGGCAGCAGACAATTTATGGATTTATATAAATTATTATTGCTGAATTAAAAACAATTTAAAAAAACAAAAAAAAAAAAGGGTATTAAATATATTTATATAAATGATTATTACTGAATTAAAAACAATTTAGGAGGGTATTTAATAGTCGCTTCATTCGACTGTAGTTTATCCTGCTTAAGTTTTAATGGAAATAATTACCATTAAGTGATTAAACTTATCGCATTATAAATACCAACAGAATGTTGATTTATGCTGCGTAGTTCCTTTAAACTAAATCATCATTAATTACACGCTGAAATTGTGTTTAATGAATGCCATTTAAAATACAAAACGAGTATCTGTGATAAGCTGCTTATTTCTAATTTAATATCTACTTGAATGAACTTATCTCTCTCACATCTACAAATAAATGCCACCAGACAGCACTTACTATATCTTATTTAATTTCTCTAGCGCCCTAGAATTTGCTTGTAATTTTTCTTTGTGTTAATTATTCATTTGATGTGTGTGTTGTCCATTTGGAAAATGCAGACGAAAATCCTTTTGCTGCTTGGTAAATGAAAACCAAAAATCAATTATGAAAATATAAATAGCTTAATCCTTTCAGAATTATGATGGGAATGTGCAGGGCAGTTATAGGGTCAGCTTTTACCTGAATTTACCACCGAGCTATTTGTCTGTTTGCCTCACTCTGTGCCCACACCTTTTGCCCATTTTTCCCTCTATTTACCGTACACCCCCTTTTCCCCTTTACCCCTTTACACATTTGAACAATTTGCAAACTGTTAACAGCTCCATGCCACTTGGCCCTCCCATACCCTTAATATACAATTCTGCATAATTTATGGCCACATAGATTGAGGCAACAGCAGGAGGCAACAGAGCAGCTGGAAGCAAACCATATATATATATATGTGAATGTGTGTATGTGTGACTGCATAAATAATGAAATGATATTTAATAATGCAATGATGAAAACTTACGGCAATGCAAACTAAAATGAAAAGAATGGAAGTGAAACCGGAGAAACGAGACAGGAGACAGGAGACAGGAGGTGGTGGTCTGCAGGGACAAGTCAGCAATAAAAAACGCTGAATAAATGCGTTGAAAAATTAAAACCATTGCCATTCATTTTGTTGTTGAAATATTTAACGTTATTTTATATGTATGTTGACTTTTTTTCTCTGCTATTTTTACAGCAACACATCCGCTGCATAGTCAAACATTGGCCCCGAGGCGCCTGCAGTTATGCCATGGAAATGCCAATGTATTGCCAATTGGCCAAAGGGCTGAGCAACAAATTGATGTGCATAAATATTTGAATAACGCAGCGAATCGAAAGTGAAGGCACAGCAAAAGCCGTGCAAGAAAGCAAACGAAAGTTACTGTAGATAGGAAGGGAGATTACACGACAAAACAGAAAGAAAAAGAAACAAAATAAAAACGAGGAATAGACAAACGACAGCAGACAGAGAGACGGAGAGACGGAGGCATAACAAAATGAAAATTAAAATATTTCCGCTGACAGCGGAAGCAGCACTGCTGCGACAGCAACAACAGCAGCAGCAGCGGCAGCAGCAGCAGCAGCGCTGTCGGAAAATGAAATTGCAGCGGAAGCATAAAATGCCGGAAATATCCGCAAGGCTAATTGTTGCCGCCATCGGCTCGGCCATTTGCCTCTCACTTATCCTCACCGTGTGCATGCCGGTGCCTGCCCAGGCCCAGGCCCAGGAGCATGACATGATGCACGACCATGACCACCATCGCGACAATCATGACGATGGCGACGATGATGATGTGGATATGCATCATCATCTGGAGATGATGCATCATCAGCAGCATCAGGATTTCATAATCGGCGAGTCCGAGGAGCGGGATCACATAGCACATCATTTGGGTGAGTTTCATTGTGGAGTTCAGCCATCAGCCTTGTTCACGAGTTCCTTTTCCACACAAATTATACGAAAATCGAGCTCGAAACAAGGCTGATAGTTATATCCTTTACCGATCACTTTATGTGCAGCTGCTACTACTCTGGCTCAGCGCCTTCTTCTATCATTGCTGTGTGCGGGGTCACAAGGTCACAATGTGGGGCCAGCAAAAACTTTGCAGTGTCGGCTGGGACATGCCGCCTCCATTTAGAAAAGCTATCTGGATGTCATTTCAAGTGAATTATGTGACTGGCAGCCCCCAAATAACACACACAGTGGGGCTCATTGAACATAGTGCCACACAGAGAGAGAGAGAGAGAGAGAGAGGCAGAGTGGTAGACTGGCAGAGAGCGAGTGAGCTATGGCGAAAGGGGAAAGAGTGCAGGACCCCTCAGAGCACGTGCTTGGTTAGCTTTAGTGGCTGTTTAAGTTGTCATTGTTCCATAGCATAATTAAGAGTGGGCGTATGCGTATTGTGGCTTAGTGCTGGACCTGGACCAGCACACACACACACTCAAACACAGTCCTCCCCTGCCGCCCGCTCTCTGCCAGACTGTGGATCTGCCACACATTGTGTTGCTGCTCCCTGGACAGTGACCACTTAAGTTTTCTTTGTCTATGACTTGTGCGGGGCCAGGCTGCCTCCTGTTCCTGCTACGGCACCTTCCAACTTCTGCTCTTGCTGCTCCTTCTGCTTGGGCTGTTCAACAAGTGGACAAACGTTGACATTGCCACACACACACACACGCCTACCTCCCTCCCTCCCTCGCTCTGTCTCACGCCCACCAGTTGGGTCCACTGTGCTGTGTGCTGTGTGCGTCGTCCTGTGTCCTTGTTTGAGTATCTACTTATGACAAAAAGTGATTGACATTGTGATTGATGGCACTTTGGGTCGTCAGTTTCTGGTTTTATGACTTGACATGGACTTGACCGTCGGCATCCCATGAATTCTTTTTTTTTGTGGATCCGCTCCCCACCCAAAAAAAGAGAAAGAGTTTTTAAAGAGGGATTTGCATATGGATTTTGCACTGGGTCACTGAGCACTGCTGTGCTGCTGCTGCTGGGAGGGAGTCCATAGTTGTCCTTAGGTCACAGGGTTCTGCAGTGGCCCCACAGGGACTCATTGGTGGACTCCACTCAGTTCATTCTGGTTGGTTAATTATCATTTGGGGCATTCGAAATGCACTTTGCCGCTTTACTGCTTTGCCGCTTTTCAGCTTGTACAATTATCAATTATTGTTTTGGGCTTTCAAATGATTGTTCATTGAATTTTCCCATAGCCAAAACCCATACCCGAATTTTTGGTTGCTTTCTTTTCGTTTGCTGCTTTTCGTTTTCCCCCGCCAATTGGGATGCTCTTTTTTTTGTAGCTTTTCCGCTGGTGATGCTGCTGCAGCTGCTGCTTTTGCTTTTCCTTTTCTGATGTAGCCGGCAATTGTTTGACAATTTTTCAACAATTTCCCCACTGACTGCAGAAAATTTTGTCGCTCTGCACACAGACACACACACAGACACAGACACATGCCCATGCACTTTGCGCATTCTATGTCATTTCCCTTTTATCCGCTGCCATTTTTTCGCTCCTCTTGTCTATGTGTGTGTGTGTGTGTGTGCTTTTTTTCACACGCTTTCGCATTGCAACTAAAAGTATGCAAGACTCTTTTTTTTGTTTTTTTTTTTTGTTGTTTTGTGTGTGGCGCCTGTCGCTTGGTTAGTGGCAAGGCAACGAAGCGGATGAGCTGCCTGCCGAGTGCCGAGCGGTAATCAAAAGGGGGTGGTGGCTTGTGTGTGTGTGTGTGTGTGTGCGTGGCAGGGGGTTTGGGCTGCTGCTGGGGTGCTGACTGCAGCACAACAATCACGGTCGCTGTTGGCCTTTGAGGCCGTGTCAGCGTGTTAAAGTGTGTGGATGCGACGCGACGCGACTCTTGTTGTTTCCCCGGTTGCCCTGCCCTGCTCCTTATTTGCTTTAATTCTTGTAATATGTATTTTATTTTGTGCTGCTGCTGCCGCTGCTGCTCTTTGGGGGGTCTCTTGCTCTCTCTGGTTGCTTGTTGCTACCCTTTAAATTTGCCCAGAGTCCAAAGGGTATTCTTTAAGGGATATAAATTTCGAGGGGTATTTAAGAGTGGAATTCACATTTTGAAAGATATTTAGCTGAGCTAAATTAATTTAATTTAAAATATTTGCAATTCAATTTAAAAATTTTAAATATTAAAATATCTTTGTACTTTTGTACTTTTTATTATTATATTTTAGTTTTGATTATAGCTTAAAATTGGTCAATTGCAAATGGAAATATATTTTTTTATTTTATTATAATTGTTTTATATTATTTTGTGTGATTTTATTGTATTTTTTGTTAAATTTTGTTTAATTTAAAATTAAAGTTTAGTTTTTTGATCAATTGAAATGGAAATTAAAAATTAAAACTTGTTATTATACTTTAGTTTTGATTATAGCTTAAAATATTTATTGATTAATTGAAATATAAATTAAAATATTAAAATATTTATTTATTTAATATTTAAATATTTGAATTTTTAATTTTATTTAATATTTAAATATGTATTATTTTACTTTTGTTTCTTATGATTTTATTGTATGTTTTTGCAAAGTAAAATTAAAGTTTTTTCTCCTCACTTTTATTGCCCTTTCCCGTCTCGGGGTATCCTTAAGTCGTAATTTTCAACCACTTCCTAATTTTGTTTTCCTTAACATTTGCTTTTGCCGTTGCTGTTGCGCTTTTCTTCTTCACTTGTTTTGTTGTTGTTCTTCTTGGTATTGCCTCTTGGCTAATGTTTTGGCTTTAACATCATTTGCCACTGGCCCTCTCCTGCTGTTGTTTTGTGCCGTGCCGTTTGAAGTTGCCTTTTGTAGCTGTGCTGCCCTACCGCTCCTCTTAAACTCTGAGCTTAAATTTAATTTACTGACTGTTGATCTTCTGCCTGCAGGGTGGCCAGTGGGGAATTCCTAATCAAACTTGTCTTGGCTGCTGCCACACATATCAAATATGGCACACAGCTCAATTAGCCGCAAAGTTTTCGCTGCGCCAGTTTTCAGTTTCCGAACTGAATATGAAAGTGGAGAGGGGAATTGGAGACAGAGGGAGAAATGTAGGGGGAAATGGAGAGCGGAAATGTAGAGTGAAAATGGAGCCACAAAATGTAGTGGGGCAAGACCAACGCAGAGAGGCAGAAACAAAAGCGCAACTCGACACCTGATACGACCGATGCAAATGTTGCATCGAAATTTGAGCAGCAAAATTTTGCCTGCTGCTAATTTGAAAGTTCAGCCCAGTGCACCACCCCCACCCTACCCTACACTGTGCTCTTGCTGTGTGCCATGAGGGAAATGCATTAAACTGGCAACAAAGTATGATCCCCCATTCACGCAGAGAGATGCACAGGACGCACAGGACTCCATCACGTACGCAGCAGCGGCCAAGTTTTATCATCATTTTGGACTGACGCGCGCGCTGCCAAACTTGGCCAGCGCGAGATTGATGGCTGGAATGGACAAAGGAGAAGGTGTTACTCAATGGCTAACACGACAAAGATGGGCCGAATCTGGGCCCAGTCTCCTTTCGTGGTACGCCCCCCAACGAACTTCTCTGTGTAATCTTGGGGCCCCTTCATCTAATTGGAATCATTAGCCGGGCCATGAGCAAACACTTACCAACACTTACAGGAGTCATAGACAAATTTGTACAAATTTACAGGCAGTTGTTGACACCTCGCTGATAATCCGGCGGCGGCAGCTCTCCGGCCTGGATTCCGTTACCCGGCGGCAGGTCCCTCCCTTCCTGTCTGCTGGCTAATAAATCATCCAGAGACCAGACAGTGAGTGAGTGAGCGAAGAGGCTCTGAGGCGAGAATTGGCTTAAATGCGTTAAGAAAAATCAACAGCAACAGCGGCAGATACACTGCGCAGGGTGCAGGGGGGTAACGGAAAGAGACAACAGCAGAGAGCAGCGTCGCTGGCTGTCGCTGGCAGCAGGTGCTCTGCTTCTCAGTCATCTTTTACCCTCCTTGCCCTGGCTGCCCCTTCCCTTCGGGCAGTTCCTTTTGGGGAAGTGCGCCACAAAAAGAAAAAAAGAGAAAGTTAGAGAAGAGCGTAAATTAAAATCTGCCGCAGAAGCAGAGCTCTTGGAGAACCTACAGCTGTCCATAGATGTGGCGCAGGCGATGCCTCGAGGCGGGGCGGCATGTTTCGAGTTTCGCTCTTGTGCGTTCTTTGTTTTTTTTTTTGTATTTTGTTTTGTTGCATAATTTGTCGGCGCACAACCAAAATATATTTTCGCTTGTTTGCTTTTGCTTTAAATACCCTGGAATACGCATGGCCCGCGGATGGGGTATATTGTAAATTATAAGTGGTGGGATCTAACTAAAAAGAATCATTGGTAAGCCAACCAATAGATAATAAACTGAGCAGATTTTAGAAATTGTTGTAAATATATTTAAATAATAAATATAAAAATAAATATATTTAAAATATATTTAAATAATAAATTGTATTATAAATTATAAAAAAAAAAATATATTTAAATAATAAATGTAAATGCAAGTGCTAAAGATATAAATCGTGTGATTAGTTAATGCTAAATAAATATTCTTAATGGGAAGAATTATTATCATAGATTATTTTCATATATTTTTCTAATATTATGAAAGCTTATTTTTCAACAGCTTTTATATTGTAAAATTTAATTCCCCGACAGTTTGGCTGTGACTACAGGGTATTCCCCATAGTTCAAATATCACACGAAAATTTTCAATTTGTTTTTTTTTCAGTTTTTTGCATGTTTTGTTTTGGCTACGCCTGCGTTGTGTTTGGTGTTCCTGTTCCTGTAATGGCGCGGAGCAGCAGCAGCAGCTCCCCTCTACCGTTTTCCCGTGTACTCATGTTCCCTACCTCCCCCCGCAACCCACTAAACCGCTCTTCTGCTGCTGCTCCTCCTGCTTGTCCTTCTGCTTGTTCGCTGTCGGCTGTCTCATTGTCTGCCAGCGACAATGTTTGGGATGGAAAATTTAAAGCATATTTCTTGGCGCTGTGCCGCAAGATGGAAAAATGGCATAATAAATAAATCTACTTTGAATTAGCGCCATTTACTTTACATTTATTTTGTGCCAGCGCCCGCCCGCCCCGTGCAATTTATAGCCATCGCTCGTTCGCCTTTCGCCGTTCGTTTGCTCGTTTTTCTTTATTTAAAGATTTCCTCTGTCGTTTTCGTTTTCGTTTGTTGTTTCTGTCGTTTCAATTTTTGTGTGTGTTTGGGTGTGGGGCTGCGTGCGTGCTCTTTGCCTAATGAAGTTCTGAGGTTAGACAGCCAGCGAGTGTGGCAGAGGCAGGGGCAGCGGCAGCCCCCTAAAGGTGCGCAGCAGCTAAGTGGACGCGAAAGTAGGTAAATTACGGGCTTATATTATGCTCGAGATGGATACGCTTTAATGGTGGCCAAAAAGAGAATTTCCATTTCAATGCGCGAAGTTCTGCGTTCCATTTTTTGGTGGGGGCTGGGTGGAAACCTTATCAAACATTTATCTGCAATTGCCACAGAATTGCTGGCAATCTGAGAATGTTGCTGCATCACATTTCCCTGCTCTACTTGAGTTTGCCTTCATTATGCCTCGTTCTACTATTTTTCACGGTCACGTCGTATTGCCTGCAAATCACGTCATGGAAAGCATAGAAAGCAGGCAGAGCCGAAGAAGAAAGTGCGGGAGGGGGGGAACTTTTTCAAACAACTTTCACAACTCTTTTGGGGTTTTTGTGTGCTGTCTAGTTCCAGGGTAGGGCACGTAGCCATGGCAGTCTCCTGGCAACATTTGTTGCCACCCCCCCCCCACCGCCCATTCAATGCGTTTTCCATGTCTGCACATGAGCCAAAAGCCACAAGAAGCGAAAGGAATTCAAAAGCACTGAGAGAGACAGTCAGTGGAGGAGATAGAAGATGCTTGTTGGGGAATGCAATGCACAGCAACAAAAAATATTAAAAACAGCAGTGGCAGCAGGCAGACAGAGTGAGAGGGAGAGAGAGAAGGACGCATGCAGAGAGAGAGAGAGGGAAACCGAAGTCGAGTACAAAAGTTCCTGATGTTTGCCTTGCCGGAGACGCAACTTTGGTTACACTGCCAATGCCAGTCCCAGTTCCCATTCCCAGTTACTTTTTCTTCGCTTCCTTTCTCCCTCTGTATCTCTGCCTCACTCTGCTAGCAGAAATCGAATTTATTGCATACTTTTGTGCTGCGTTGTGTGTGTGTGTGTGTGTGTTGCTGCAACCACAAAATGTATTTGCATGGCTGGCTGCTGCAGCTGCGACAAGTCGAAGAGGCGACAGTCTCTCAGTCGCTCAGTCTCCCAGTCCCATCTCCATTTCCACCTCCTTGCCGTCCAGTTAGCATGTGCCTTGTCGTTTATTAAAATGCAACAATGCCAACAGTTTCCAAAGCTCCTGCGCAGCATGAAAATTAATTGAAAATTTATTTTCCAGCAGCCTCTGCCCACAAGTCCCTGCCTGTCCGCCCGTCTGTGCCATTCCATTCGCCTGCTCAGTTGTTAGCTTGAAATGGGGGAATCCATTTGGTTTATTGACTTGACTGTCTGCACGCACTGAACAGAGCGAGAGCACCCACACAAGTCGAGTCCAAGGTCTTTGCGCTTCTAAATAACATTATTTTATGTCAATGCCGTGGAAGCACTTGCAAAAAATAAAACATAAAAACAAGTTCTGTGGCACAGCAAAAGTGTATCGCATCAGGCGTACAAATGAAAATCAATACGGGGTGAGATGTGGGCTCTCTATGCCCAAAATGGAGAGAGAGTTTGCTTTAATTAATTTAAGCTTCAGGTGAATTTTGGTGACTGCTGGAAATACCTACAGATATACGCCTAAATTCTCTATGAAATGTCCAACAAATACCAAAACTAATTTTCTGTTAATTATGTTACGGGGCTATCCATTCACATTAGCCAGAGGTTTAGAGCCCCGCCCCCTGCCCGGCTCACACTCTAAACGCAAAACCCATAAACGTAAATCTATTTACCCATTTTGCCAGTTTTGGCATTCACTAAATATTTTATGATGCGTTTGTGTGTGTGTGTGTGTGTGTGTGCATTTTTACCTATTTGTGGTTTTGGGGTGAAGTGAACACCCTTGACGCCGCTCCCCTAATCGATTTCTGCTGCCCTGCTGCTGCACAAAAGTCAAATTGCAACTTCATTTTGCGGCTGTGAAAATTACAAGCTGCTCGACCGTAACCGAAAGGCAGAGGCACAGGAAAAGGCAGCGGCAAAAAGGCGTTGAAAATGTGACCCTCAAATATTGGAAAAATGCAAAAGGAAGAAAAAGTTTTCGCAAACACACAGCCCGCACAGCCTGCACAGGCTCCTCCACCGGCTTCACGGGCTCCACTTTCTGCTACAGCTCTTCCTTTGTGGGCGGCTTGGGTTGCGGCTTTTGGGGTTTAAAGCTGCCACTTTCCCACGTTCCAAGGTAAACGAAGCCAAGGAAACGAAACGAAACGAAAGCAAGGAAAATATCTGTTTATATTCCTTGCACACTCCTCCTGCCGCAAATTGAATTTACACTAAGGATAGCCAAGCCAATATTAACTACATCGCTAAATGTATACTTTCTCTTTCTCCCCTCCTTCGCTTATCCACTCTCATCACCCGCCCCACCCACCGCTCCCGGCTGGATGCACTGGATCAACTCTTTTTCATGCCTTGACTGACGATGGTATGCTGTACGGTAAATCCCTCTCTCTCCCTCACAGCGGAAATGCAAAATAAGGATGAGCTACTTGAAGACATACGCGAGGATACGGTCGTCAATGCGATACCAGAGAAAGGTAAGTTATTCCCTTGCCAACCCCCCCTTAGCCCTCTCTGGTCCCTGCAGCTTCTTGCGCAAAGCCAACAACTTCAATTTCCATATATTCCACAAGGCAAGTGGAAGGTGTACGCGGCGGCGTCTCGTCTGCAGCAAGTTTTTTTCCTGAATCGTTTTGGCTTTGGGGTACATGCAGCTGGTGATTGGACTGAACTGACACCACTTGAATGAGAGCAGGTGAAAGGGAACTTTCAAATATCAGAAGTAGCGGCAGTCAGGGCAATACATGCCGGGGGATGTTCAATTGTTGCCAGGGAAACTTTAATTTGACAGGGGACTCACCGGTAGATTGCTTCAAGTAATTTATTATTGTTTAATTTATAATTATTATTATTATTTTATATTTATTATTTAATTATTATCACTATTTATTATTTATTATTATTATTTTATTTATTTATTATTTTTTATTTATTTATTTTTCTATTTTTTTCCACATTTTTAAAGCAATTAAAAAAAAATATGTCATTTTGTTACATTTTTAATTGATTTAGTCAAGGGGATTTCATTTGTTATTATTTAAATTTATAATTTATTTTTTATTTTTATTATTTTAAATTACTATCAGTATTTATTATTTATTTTATTTTACTTATTTATGATTTATTTATTTTTATATTTTTTTCACATTTTTATAGAAACTAAAATATTTTATTTTATTTCATTTTTAATTGATTTAGTCAAGGGGACTTCATTTGTTGTGCCTTGTTTCCATTTTTAAGTAGCAAATTACAAGCAAATTACAGTAGCAAAATTCAATTAAACAAGGAAGAAAAAATTGAATATAAATTCCCTTTGAGTAAATTAAAATAAACTCTCACTTCACATTTTTGTTTTCTATTTTTTAATTATGATTCTAAGAGTATTTAATTGTCACTCCGCCGCCAGAGATAGTCGGAGTCAGAGACAGGCCCTGCACCTGAGTTCTGTGCCGTGCTTCCATATCGTTTTACTTATCCCCAGTGTCGTCACGTGCTCATTTCTTGTCTGCCAGCAGCCGCCTGCCCAACGCTTCGCTCTGCCGCTTGCATCCCGCCAGGCGCCATTAAGTCAGTTGCTTGTGCGGCATGCGTCGCGTCGCGTCCCCTTGCCTCTTAGGCTTCACATCGCATTCAACCCAGCACCCCCATCCTCCCTCTCTCTCACATTCTGCCCCTCTCTGTGTGTGTCTCTCTGTCTGAGAGACTTCTCTGCCTTTAGAGTCGCTTTGGCTCTTGTCGCAGTCTTTTTTCTCGCTTTTAAATTTTATTTATTGTAAATTGTATTTGAAACGTGCTGAGGTTCAGTTTTCTCCCTCTCCCTCTCTCTCTCTTGCTGAAAAGGCGGCCCGGGAAATGCTAAGCTTGTGCCCTTGGCATGGATATGGGAGAAAGTATCGCATGTAGTACGCAGGGGTATGTGTGCATGTGTGTATCTGTAGCTGTAGCAGTAGCTGTAGCTGTATCTGTGTCTGTGTGTGTCGTGCAACTTAATAGAGTTGTTTAGCATTTAAATAGCGCCATTTACTTGTTGTTGCTGACTGCCTGCCACTGCCACTGCTGCTGCTGCTGTTCTGTTGCTGCCTGCCACTGCCTCTGTCGCTGCTTATTAAGTTGGAATGCCAGTCAAGTCGAGTAGACTTAATAAACTTGGCTTTAAGCAGCAGCCAGCAAAGCAGCGTAGCTTGAGAAAGTGGCCCATTAGGCACTCGTGACTAAGCCAAAAGCAGTTTATAATTTCAAGTCCCCCCGCCACCCAGCCCGGCAAAACTTCCGGATGAGTTAAGAGCCCGCCCGCATTATCAGCATTCAAATTGCATTTGTTTTCCGCCGCTTGAAGTTTTCCGCACAACTTAAACCGCCATAAAAGGCGCTCAAAAGCGAGCAAAAAAAATTAGCACAGCGCTTCCTGTTTATCCAGGGGATTTGGCAGCTAAGCCACACACAAACACACACACACACGCAGGGAACGCTGAAAAGGCGCTCTGAAAACATCATAAACATTGTGTTAAGCGCCCAGGGGATGTAATGCAGGATACTCGCAGCCGCAAAGCATATGCACATTAAATCCTAATTTCATCTGCCCATAAATCCACTAAACAATCACACTTTCAATCCTCCGCAAAGATGTAACAAAATTTTCACACTCGAACGCCTCAAACGAGGGGACACAAGAGAATATCAAGGGGAATTATGCCATAAAGACACACGCCTGGACACACACACTTACGCCACAATACATGGAAGGAGTACGTACTCGTGTATCTGTGCGTATCAATAAGCAAACGTGGAAGGGAGGAAGTGATGTGCGGCAGGCTGGGCAAATCAAATGAGTTGGCAAAAGGCGACAGACGATGACGAAACAGTTGATGCTGTGTGCTAGGTGCTATGTGTGTGTTGTGTGTCTTATGTGTGTGTGAATGTCAGCCATTGAGGACAGTCTGCTACGGTTTGGCTTTGACACATCGAGGAGCTGCCTGTGTAATGGAGCTTATTAGGGCTGTGAGCGGGGGCTGATTCCCATTATTATTATCAAGTGAGCCATACTTCAGAGCGCACAAGTAACAAACAACAGAGAGAGACAGAGACAGAGACAAAGAGAGAGGGCAGCTGAAGCTGTGCTGCTCTTTGAGTCTTTGAGCCACCTTTATGGCTATATAATTTGTTCACTGAAATGGGAAATCCTGCAGCTTACAGCCATGGCCACATGAACCAGTGTTTATCCCACACAGCAAAAGTAAGGGTATCATGGCCCACTCCAAAACGTGATGTTTAGCCAGAGATTAGACGACAATCAACCACAGGATGGGGGAGCACACAACAAGCCAAAAACAAGCCAAAAACAAGCAAAAACAAGCAACAAAAAGAGGCAAAAACGTTGCCCCATTTTGCGCACTTGTCCGCCGCGCCACAATTGAGATTTACGGCCGCATCAATAAACATCAAAAAAATATTCCCCCCCTCAGGACACACACACACACACAGCCAGTAAGCCACAGCCTCTGGCTGCCACACCCCAAACCCCTTGCTTATCGGCTTGTTTACGCATTTTAAGTACAAGATTGTTATGTGTTGATTTGCCTTAACCGATGCGTGCCCCGCATATGAGAAAAATGTCGAGTCGCTTCGCGTCGCGTCGCGTCACTCGTCTTGTCGTCGCATCTGACAAGGAATTTAAACCCACCCCACCCACCCACCAGCACCCAGCCCGCTACCCACGCTAACCGTTGTGTGATTTTATTTTATTACGAGTAGAATGCGTGGGGCGCAAAACTTTGCTTGGCTTTGCTTTGCTGCTGCCTGCTGCCTGGTATGTCAGCGACAAACAAGTGCAAACACAAAGAGTAAAACAGTGAAACGAAGGGGTAGTGAGGCCAAGTTTTAAGCTCGTCCCCCCTTCCTGACCCAACAGCAAACCACAAATCTGTTGCATACTTGCGGGCGCGCGTTTAAAGTCAACGCGCCTTTGGGCCGCTTCATTGAACAGGCCGCTGACGCCAGAGCCACAAGCCTGTGCAGGGGTGTAGGGGTGTGGGGGTGTGGACTTTGATTGACTGGCTGAGAACTGAGTGACAGGCCAGGACGTTGGTCTAGGCCATGATTGTGTCGGCGCGCTGCTCCGTTGATGTGGGTTTATGCTAAAACACAAAGTAAAATGCAAACTGGAAAATGGGGGCCACTGGATATCCTGGACTGAAATCTGCGCCCACAATGTAGATTAAATGAAATGTAATGCAATTTATTTTCATTAACCTTTAATTTGTTGGCTAATCAGAGCTGGGGGTAATTGTGTGTGTGTGTGTGTGTTGTGTGAAATCAGATACAAAGGCGAAAGGTGAAGCAAAAACTCTTGGTAGAAAAAAGAATACTTTTTTACACACTTTAAGTGCTGCATTGATGATAGCCCTAGATCGAGAACTATTAATTATAATTCCCTTTATGTAGCGTAATTTTATGCCTAAACTCTGATCATTAATAACATTTAATTGGTTGGTTAAGGGAAGTTGTGTATTTTCCATACATCGAAATTAGATACAAAATCGAAAGACCAAAACTTTACACAAAAAAAAAAATAATATTTTTCCATGCCCTTTATGTTGCTGTACTTTAAGCGCTGCATTGAGAACTATTAACTATTATTAACTCTGCCATTAATAACCTTTAATTTGTTAGTTAATCAGAGTTAAGGGAAGTTGTGTATTAGATACAAAACCGAAAGACCATGCAAAAGTAAAAAAAAAAAACAATAACACTTTTCCATACCCTTTTTGCTGTTGTACTTTAAGGGCTGCATTGATGATAGCCTTCGACTAGCTTAGAGCGGAGGTTCTTAACTTACAATTAAATCTATGTGAGTCAAGAGCCCTCATTCTAAGTTAATTTAGACTTTAATTGGCAGACACTTGCACTGGCGCTTAAGCATTATATCGAGCAAAATGTAGAAACTCTTACAAATTTTATTCAATTTCACTTTCCTTTATTTTTAGATCTTCCCAAGTTTGGTGAACTGCTGCAGAATGTCACAGTGCCCGTGAGTCGGGAGGCGATACTCCAATGCGTTGTCGATAATTTGCAGACCTATAAGGTAAGTTACGCTCACCCTCTCTCACTCGTTCACCCGCTCCTCACAGCGTCCGCTGTCAGTCGGAACCGTTTACACTTCATCAGCTGAAAACGTGGCATACTTTGGGACGAAAATTTTTTCCTTCTCTTCTCTTCTCCTTTTTTTTTGTTGGTATTTTTTGTACCTTTGCGTGTCGTTCGTTAAACGCACAAAGCGCTTTTGGCCTGCGTTGTCCGGAACCCATCTGTGACGCCCTTTTGGGGCACTGGCACTGGAGGCACGTTTCGTGGCCCACTGGCCGCTACTTTGATTTCGTGACCCATAGGCAAACAAAACATACACACAGAAAATGTATCGCTCAATGAATTGCCGAAACGAAATGAATATAGCAAATGGCCAGCGACCAAATGGAGCAACTGGGCATCTCATGGGTGACCCGTTTGTGTTAATAAAAACGATATGATGATCATTATCTGTGGCCTCGTTACTGTAGCTGGTAGCTGTTGCTGTTGGCGGCAGACAAATTAAAAGATACGAAAATTGATGCCTAAATAGACTCCAAATTCTGTACCTTAAAACACGACTGCACCATGTGGCACCATGTGGCGGCGGCATGTGGCATTCAAGTCGAGTTCATTTTAATCACTAGATTAATAAGCTATTTATAGCGTAACAAAGCCCAGTAACTAGAG
This sequence comes from Drosophila ambigua, assembly GCA_018150905.1. Taxonomy (NCBI): domain Eukaryota; kingdom Metazoa; phylum Arthropoda; class Insecta; order Diptera; family Drosophilidae; genus Drosophila; species Drosophila ambigua. The sequence goes on from JAECWS010000100.1 coordinate 20,946,626, forward strand.
ATCAAATCAAACTCTTGACTTTCAAGCGGAGTTCTCCTTTGGCTTTTGGTTTAAATTTTAATTTCACTTTTGATTTTGTCTTTGGTGTCTGCCATATTTAGAGGATTCCTAACCGTATAGTTAATATTTAAATATTCATAAACTATTCTGTTGGCAATACTCAGAATATAGCACACACTCACACACACACCACGCACACACACACACATACACTTGTGTGTGTTGCTGTTGCAGCCACCATTTTGTTGCGCTTTTGAGCTATGTTGCATAGTACCCGCGATGACAAAGGCTTCTCACACTACGAGTGGTCTTTATCAACCCAAGTACTAAGAACATGGCACCAAAACAAATAACAAAAACAAAAACACAAAAACAAAATCTATAAAAATTAAAATCAATTTCACTTTGAACTTTGCGACACACACACACAAACACACACACACACATTTTTCACTACAAGCAGAAGAGATTTTCCACCACTTTGGGCAACTATCACCGGGTTTTTTTTTTGCAGCATTTTTTCGCGACATTTTAACGCTTCGCTTACCCTTCGCTTACCCTTCGCTGCCCCTTTGCTGCCGCTGTTTGTAATAAATGAGCTCCGTTCACGCCACTCGGGCATTAGCATGGCAGGGTGGGGTTGGGGGTGTTCTGGGCTGGTCTGATAGGAAGTAAAAATCGCTGAACGTTTTAGTTTTTTTACAACAAACAAAAATCCAACCAAATATAAAACTGCCGCTCGTTTGTTACGTTTCTTTCTCTCCGGTACAGATTGCGTGGCTACGTGTCGATACACAGACCATTTTAACGATACAAAATCACGTCATAACCAAAAATCATCGAATGAGCATAACTCATGCCGAGAAACGTGCCTGGATATTGCGTATACGTGATGTTAAGGAATCCGACAAAGGATGGTAATGTATATTCTCCGCTCTAAAATATGTAGAACAGAACTAAAACAAATATTTTATTATTATCATTTGCATACGAATTGAAGTTGCAACTATAAATTTTAGTAGCATAAATTGCTGCTGCTTTAACTGTGCCATCAATAAATTTACTGACTGCTTCAAATCATCGACAGGTACATGTGCCAAATAAACACGGATCCCATGAAGAGTCAAGTCGGTTATCTGGATGTTGTGGGTGAGTGAGAATCGAATCAAAACGTTGCTAACTTTACGGTTGTGTAATGTGCCCCATGCACCCCCTGGTGCTGGTGCTGCACCCCTCCACCCACAGCTTATGCAATACAATTGATATAGGTCTCTCCCTCTCTCTCACCCCCTCTCTTCCTCCCATCCTGTGTGTGTGTGAGTGCGAACCCCCCACAAATGAATTGTAATTTGTCTTGAGTGGGCGCCTGCCGGCCCCCCTGCCCACACTTGGCTACACAGTTGGCTGTTGATAGTTTTTCAAATTGCACTAATTGCTTGGGCCAAGTGAGGCGATTGGAATGTGCATGGAAAGTGCAGGGAGTGGAGAGAGTGGAAAGCGGAAAAGTGGGTTATTTCCACACACACAGCGAGAGAGAGAGAGAGAGAGAGAGAGGGAACAGCAACCATTCGAAAAGTTGTACGCAACTTTCAGCCAACTTCTCTCGATTGAGCCTAATTGCCATATACACGTGGAATTGGTTGAAGTTGAGAGTTTTTTTTTGTACAGAGAAATTTCTTTCACTTAGCCCACACACACACACACGCACACACATTAGTTTCAGTTGCAGATACAATCGAAAAAAAAAGAAGCAGCGCTGTCTAGCGGCCAAAGGTAGAGTCGTAATGAAACAATTTACATGCTACGTGCAGCACCCAGCTGACAACTGCCCACCCACCCACGAACACCCACGAGCAGCCACCCACGCCCCCCACACCCACACCCACTCACTCACCTGTCTTTCGGACCATGTCCGTGTCGCTCATGTCCGTCCGCCCCTGACGTTAATTATTCAGACGGCGTAGACGTTTTCTACCAGCAAAACCTCAGAGCAGACAACGGATCCTTTGGGTTCCTTCACCCGTAGGCAAATTTAAAATGAATATACTCGATGGGGGGAGGGACGAGTGGGCGGCGGCATACTGAGGTTTTTGGGTCTCGTGTTTCCGCCATCCGCATAAGTAACCACTTTGGTTGATTGTATTTTCATTGGATGTTGAAATTCATTAAGAAGCAAACCCACCCACCGCCTGCACTGAGCGAAACACTGTTAATTTGCCTGTTGCTGGTACAGTGAGCATTGCCTTGGGGGCACCCCTTCACCCAGACACTCTTCGACTCAACCGCACTAAGTCCTATAAGCAAAATGGCAAGCCGCTTTAAATCAGCGGCGATGGCCTTACCCGCTGCCTGTCTGACAAAGTGCGCGATTTTGTGGTGTAGTGGGTAGGGGGTAGGGGTTAGGGGGCTACCGGGTGTATATTTTACCACTCGAACCACTTTCTGCGACAGCAAAACCCGCGCTATTACTGTTGTTGTTGTTGTCGCCGCTGTACGTTTGGACTTGCCACACCGCAAAATAAGCAAATAGACGGGAGAGAGAGAGCGTGGAAGAGCTCTGAACCACGTTAAGCCAGTCAACGATAGACAGAGGTGCAGAGGAGGGGCAGAAGGCCAGAGGAGGCAGGGAGACAGACAAACAGACAGTCAGACAGATAAACAGACAGACAGACAGTCAGACCGTGTGGAAAAGCAGAGAGAGAGCTAAGCTGACATAGCGACATTGATAAAGGTTAGCAGCATTGAGTGCAGGCTGAGTTGGTAATCAGTTGTTGGGTGCCACACATCTCTCACGCTGACGCTGATGGAATTAGGCGCAAGCAAATCAAATACAGATCAGCAGCTACGCGCAGATCAATTTTGCATCAGTGCCGGAAATGTCTGAAAAAGAGGAAAAAGTTTTGAGTACACTCAGATTAACTAAATAAAAATAAAAATTATTAACTGCAGCTGCAGAATCAATTAATTTACTTGGAAATATTTATGAACTCCTAAATATAATTTTAGCTATTAATTTAGGGCCGATTTCCAATTGGTGGTCGCAGCACGTAAATGCGGTTAAAAATCAGAAATTCGATGGCCATTAATTTGTGTTTAGTGTTGATAAATAATTGAGTTCTTCGGGCACATAGATTTATGTGTTTTCTCACCCTTCTTCTCTTTTATTTATGGCCTGCTCTAATGTGGAAAATGTTGAAGAAAACACACCTGCATTTCGGCCTAACGATTCTATAAATAATACACAACAGCTATAAAATATTTTCCGTATGCAAAGCCCCTTTTTTTATTTAGACCACCAAATCCTTTGAGTTTCCTACTGCCATTCAAAATCAATCAACAAATCGCGCTACCAAGCCGCGCTACAAATGCAATTTTGACACTTTTTTCGCTCTCTGGACAATACGAAAACTAGTAAAAATCCATCAAATTTTTGGCGTGGAAGAAAATGGGCCAAAATAAAAAATATATCTATGGCTTTCAACCCGAAACAAATTGGGGACACATTTTCGCTTGACATTGTTTGTGTGTGTGTGTGTGGGTGGGTGTGTTGCATTTTTCTCACATTTATTTTGGCTGAACATTTTTTTTGTTTGCTTTGTTTTTTACTTAGTTGTTGGCTAGTTTGTTGGTGCCGTTTTTTATCCACCGAATTCATATGAATTTGCTATATAGGTGGGGATATCCAGCGAGGCATTGTTTCATTTATACAGCAACAATATGGTTTTGTTCTACGCTGACGTTTGGCCTGTGGTGGAGCGCGGGGCCCAGGCCGTGGGGTTTTTGTGTGGCTATGCATTTGATTTGATGGGGCAAGAGCTGATTTTGGGCAGAGCTTAAAAAATGTACATACATACATACATACATGCAAATGCATTTTTGAACAAATACTTTTTTAAGCGATTGTTGTGGTTTCGATGAATCGATGGAGAGAGAGGGATTTTGTTACCCAAAAATTAAAAATAAAAACCAATAAAAAAACCATTAATAAAAATCCAATAAATTTTTGTTGGGGATTAGTTTTTTCTTTTTTTTTTTTATCTATTCTTTGGGGCTCTACCTTTCCACACATTGCTGCCGCTTTAAACTTGCTTTAATGCCTTCTTTTATCTTCCATTTGCCATCATTACTGCGGGTCAAAGCTCCCCCTTGAGTGCCCCCCCACTGATAACTTTCATTTGCCATTTGCCAGCAGCTCAAACCAATTGAAATTAATTTTTGGCACATCAATTTAATCACACATCATTTCACCTGATTTCATAACTTATCAACCGACATCCGCCCTACCACGACCCCCCCCAGCCACCCCCTGCTGTTTCTGCCAAATGAAAAGAGATTGCCACCCACCGATTGAGACATTTGTGTGACATGTAGCCGGGGCCATTAAAAAGAAAAGTTCAGAGGGGAAACAGGCAGCAGGCAGCAGGCACCGCCGCAGCCTACATTCAATTTGTACAACATGACGTATACGTAATATATTTGCGAGTGTGTTCATGTGTGTGTGTGTGTTGGGGTACGGGTGCAAAGTCAAAGTACATTTTGTAAAACATGCACATCATTGTGTTGTGTTGTGGGGGGGGGCAACCCACCAGAAAGAAGACTTTGAAGTCACATACAAGTCATAACGTGGCCTTGGCTCCGGGCTTGGCTCTCACAGAACTCTCTCTGAGGATTCTCTTATACATGAAATGGCAACGTGTGCATGTGTGTGCGTTTAGCAATCAAGGCAATCAAAAAGGAAATAAATAGAAGTATATTGACGCCTTTCAATTGTAGCAAAAATGTGTCCCACCCAACTAATTGGATTTTCATGAAAAGGAATAGCAACAGCAGCTAGCAGCAGCTAGCAGCAGGCAGCAGTCAGCTGGCAGCACTCAAATTGAAATAAAACAAATGTTGGCCATAATTAAAAGCACATTTTTTGGCAAAAGACCGAACCGAGTCGAGTCGAGTCCACTAGGATGAGCTCATTCATTTAGAGACTGGTCTGCCTGTCTCTCTCTCTCTGTGTGTCTCTGTTTTTTGGCAAGTGCAAAATTGTCAAGCGTAAAATTATAATTAATTGCAAAAGTAAGGCAGAGAGACGCACCGCACACGCAATGCCACTGCCACTGCCACTTACATGCAGAACCCTTTTTGTGGCATGTAAATGTGCGCAGCTTTAATAAATGTCGAATCCAGACGAGACCAGACGTTCCTGGGTTACCTGTAGGACTGCAGGGATAAGCTTTTATTTAATTAAGGCTGTGGTTTGTTGGCTGTGCAATTTATTCTTCACTTTAGGGGGCTTTGTTGAGGCTGAGATTTGCTCAAAAAATATTCCTATTCCTGTTTAAATATGAATTTAAATCATAATTAATTCCAAAATTCCCTATACAAATAAATAAAAAATTGTGCAATATACGCCTCACTTTTTGGGGGCTTTGTTGAGGCTAAGATTTGCTAAAAAAATATGTTCCTAAAATTTAAATAAGAATTTAAATCATAATTAATTCCGAAATCCCCAATAAAAATATATACAATATTTTTGCAATATACGTCCCACTTTTTGGTGGCTTTGATGAGGCTAAGATTTGCTCAAAAAATATTCCCAAAAATGAAACAAAAATTGTAAACCTATTTAAACCTCTTTTTATATGTATAAAAATCAACAATTTGCTTATAATCTTTCACCTTTTAACAATGTTTTTATTACATTTATCCCCTTTATGTAACAATCAACGAATAATTGCAACAACCGCTGTGCCACACTTGCCACATCCACAACAACCACAACAACAACAATTGTGTGCAACTGCAACTGCAACTGTGTAACTGCTGCCACCTGCTGCCAACTGCTGCCACTGTCTGACACCTGGCGAACAATTGACGCAAACAATTTACTTGCTGCTCCGGCTGGCTGGCCCACTCGGCGTATGAATAATATGTCGCTGGCAAACTTTGTCTCTGCCACGTGCTGCGTGCCACGTACCGCACTATCTTTGTATGGTTTTGTGGTGTGGCCTCGTGCAGTGCCACCCGATATACTGGACTATCCGACCAGCACCGATATGGTCATACGTGAGGGCTCCAATGTAACCCTCAAATGTGCGGCCACAGGATCGCCAACGCCGACGATAACCTGGCGACGTGAAGGCGGAGAACTGATACCGCTGCCCAATGGAGCAGAGGGTAAGTTGCATGCAGCTGAGTCTCCTGAAGGTTAGATTATAAGCACAGGGCGGGAGCCACTCCACGCCCATCCGTGGCATGCAAATGATGTGCGCCCATCGCGCGTGTTTCCATTGCATTAAATTTCGTTACAAAACATTTTTTGAGAGTAACTTTCTCCTCGCTGTGCCAGTAATTAAGAGAGGGGAAAAACCAAAACTGAACTCTATAATTTGCCATATTAAGGTCGATGATTTGACGTGCACTTTTGGGCGTGCAAATTGCCTTGCACTTGACGCTGGTGCATCGTGTATTTGGGTTACGTTACGTCAACTTAATTAATGTTAAGTGGGCTACAATGTTGCATAGATCAAAAGACTTTCATGTTGGCAATAGAACGAGGCGCAGCATTTGCAGGGACATTGAATGAATCGTTGGAAATATCAAAAGCAAAGGCATTTGGAGATTATTCTGATGGAAACCAAAGCAGGAAGAGTTACAAATAAAATGCAGAACAGATTTAATCGGAATCACAGAATAAATATCTGTAGAAATTTTAATTAAAAATCAAGTAAAATCGCATAAATAAATATTAGAAAAGTGCGCCTCGAAGTGTGCGCCTTGCTTAGTGTGCCCTCAAAACCTGAACCTGGTTTCATTATTGTCCCAAATGATGAATCGCACGATGCACGCTCATAGCGGGGCACCTGGCAAACAATTCTCATGCAAACAAGATGGATGGAAAAAGACAAAACAAGACCCACAACTGATGCTAGTCCTAGCCCCAAACTCTGGCAAAAAGGGAAACGAATGAGCAGATGCCAAAGCACAAGAAGGACTCTAACACACACACACACACACACCGAAAATTTGCAAAATTTGAATTGCACGAAACGAAAGGAAGCGCTGGGCCCTGACAGGCAGAGGGCTGTAGCAGGGCGGTCGAGGGCTATGAGAGGCGGAGCAATGCGAATTGAGATTCCTGGAGAGCTGCATATGCAATGAGCGAGATGATTAGCTGCAGCAGCAGCAGCGCCAGCAAGGGCGAAAGACTGAGGAATGCTATTTGCATAGCAGTCAGTGTGTGACTGCCAGAGGATGCCATTTCTCTGTGCGTTATATTCTGGCTTATATTCTGCTCTATAAATGACAAATATAAATATACATTTTCAACCTTCAATGCGTCGAATATTAATCTTTGATTTGGTTTGCTCTTTTCTTCCCCCCTTTAGCTATTGCATACAATGGCTCGTTTCTGACCATTGCCAAAGTGAATCGTTTGAACATGGGCGCCTATCTCTGCATTGCCTCCAATGGCATACCGCCAACCGTCAGCAAGCGTGTGATGCTCATTGTGCACTGTAAGTATGCAGAGAGCGGAGGAGAGCCTAGCCGCCTGCTCCGCCGAGCTGGAGTGGGGTGGGGGCCCATATCAATTTTAGCATATTTAAATATTTATAGTTTTGCGCTAGAGCGGCACCACAGGAGGTGTCTGTGCTCCAGACAGCAGACCGCACCAGACACAGTCACATAGCCACATACACACAGACATACACACACACACAGGCAGACAGAGAGTCACACCCATAGCCAGCCATTGCAAAAGCAAAGCTCTTCTGCCGTGCTAAATATGCTCTGCATTTTAATTTTTACCCCAAGAGGCAGCCTCCAGCCGGCAGCAGGAAAATGCTGTATACTTTTAGGTGCCATGCATAAAGCAAATAATTAAGTGTGTGCTCCATTCCGCCAGCCAGGCAGCTCCATTCTCTCCCTCTCTCTCTCTCTATCAGCTCCGCCCAGAGCTAGTTAGCATTTTTGTCCGAGCACTTTTGCTTTTGCAGCAGCATCAGCAGCAGCACCATCAGCAGCAGCGGCAGCTTCTTCTCTTGCTAATTAAATAAAAATTAAAATTGCTCAACAATTTGTTAGGTAAGTTCAGTGCACACACACAGAAGCATAGGAAATATGTGTGCCTGCCTCCGCAGAGTGCCAAAGTGGGCGAGCAATTTGGCCCGGGGAACAGGGGTAGAAATCCTCTGCTTCTCTCTCTTTTTTTTTTTTTGGTTAGCCAACCGCAGTACGCGCTACGTTTCAGCTTCAATTGCAAAGCCATTTCTGTGGCTTTGCTATAAAATTAAAAAGCAATTAGTTGGAAACAATAAATGGCAACCGCAGCGGCAGCGGCAGCGGCCAAAGCGATGGCCAAACGATAAAGCACTAGCAAAACGATAACAATAACCAATGGAATTTCTCTCAATAAATGGGAAAATTCCTTTCTTTTGTGCGTCGCCACCCACACAACTCACACACACAAAAAAACATTCCATTCAATCGCTCAAAACATTTCATGCACCTGAACACCCAGACCCAGGTGTGTGGTACCCCCCTAACCACCCTGAAAACTCATTTTCTTTTCTCCATTTGATATATTTGGCAGTTCCTCCAATGATTTGGATACAAAATCAATTAGTCGGTGCCGCACTCACGCAGAACATTACATTGGAATGCCAATCGGAGGCCTATCCCAAGTCGATCAACTACTGGATGAAGAACGATACGATTATAGTGCCAGGTAAGTGCTACAGAAAAGAAGTCCCCTTAATCCCCATTATACTTCCGCTATGGAGTGTGCGGCGTACACTTTGCTCTATTAAATTCCATTTAATTTCATCAGTGGAAAAATAGACTGCTCTTCAGAGCACTTCCTCTCTCTCTCTCCCCCCTCCATCTGCTGCCTATTGCTCTTCACTTAATTTTCTAGGCACCGAACCGAACCCTTAAGGACCAACCTGACCCACCATTTGCAACTGCCCATCCATCTATTCATTCCACCTCTTCAGATTTTCCCCACTCATCTTCCACGACAAATGAACTGTGGACGATGACAACAACAGCAACAACAGAAAAAAGAACACTCGAAACCGCAGTCGGCATGGCATTCCCTTGAGCTGAGTTGAGTTGAGTTGAGTGTAGTGGAGTGTGGTGCAGTGGAGTGGATTGGAGTCCAGTCCCATCTTCCAGCAGTATTTCCCTCCCGCTCTCCGTGGGGTCAGCCCGGAGCGGCCTCTGCCGCGTGCCAGCGAAAAAAGTCACCGACATCGAGTCCATTCTCGTTTCCCTTTTTTGCTCCCCCCTCGGTTTTTTTTCTAGTTATTTTCTAGCCTTTTTTGCGCTGCCATAGAAAATGGAAAAAGTGATTGAAAATGACCTCAAGTCAGAAGCAGTTCTGGCTGCCAGTCGCTGAATTTTAATAGAGTTTTCTGTTTTAGTTTTTCAATGCGCGGCACAACGAAGAGAAAGAGAACGGGCAAAGAGAAGACAAGACAAGTGTCATGGGGGTGCCATGTCATATTTCAGATGAAAAATAATTAATTTTTGAGCTAATTTTTGTGGACAAGAAAATAGAAAAACGAAAATAAATGTTACAGCCTCTGAGAATTTAAGAATTGTGGCTAGCAATTACTTGATAGCAGATACAAAGATGTATCTTTTGCCTCTTTGGCTTTGCTGCACCCCAGAAAAACTCAATTATTTCCAATCAGTCTCCACATCTATTGTGGAGGGGGGAGGAATTTTACTAAAGCAATCAGTGCCCACAAAATGTGCTGCACAACAATTGCCAAGCCAGGGACGACATCGTGTAATACCTGGCTTAGAGCAAGTACTAAATCTAACCGACATCAAACGTAAATCAAAACCTGCAGGACACAAACAAAAGCCAAGCCAGGTCCAGCAGCAGTCCAGCAGCTGTCCCACATTCTCTCAGACCCGACTCGACTTGTTTTTGTATAAATTAAAATGAACCATTTGACATGGGGTTCCACTGCCACGAGTGCCACTGCTACGTATAACCAAATCCAAGACAAACTTCTGCCCTAAGCTTCGCAGGCAACAAAAGTTCTTTTCTCTATGTTTAAATTACATTGACGAGAGTAGAGCGGGCAGCAGCAAGGAAAAAGGATTTCACTCTGCAAAATGGGGTTAAAGTTCAGTGGCTAAACCCCAACCCCTCCCCCCGTGCATTCGTTTTCAGGTGAACGCTTTGTGCCGGAAACCTTTGAGGCGGGCTACAAAATCACCATGCGGCTGAACATCTACGAGGTGGACATCCAGGACTTTGGTGCATATCGATGTGTGGCCAAGAACTCCCTGGGCGACACAGATGGTGCGATCAAACTGTATCGTAAGTATAAAACAATGCCATGCAACAATACACGTAAATACTGGTAGTATTCAGAATGCCGAACAATGCCAAATGCCCATCATCCAATAACAATAACCAAGCAGCCCAAACAGCCCCGTAAAGAGCCCCCCAGTAAATGTGCGCATAACCATAAGCATAAGGCAACAATGGGCCATAAGTCAGACAGCCTCTGGCAATTAGGCAGCAAACTATTTGGCCAACTGTAGCTTTTAATTAATTTAAGTCAATGACTCTGCGTGAAGCCCCATCACCCCCCAAGCCAAGCCAACTGAAACGACAACAATGTGTGTGTGCCTGATAAATACCCAATGAGCATGAGCTTGGCTGCTGGAATTCCATGCAAGTTTTCGGGCGCCACTGCCTCTGGGTTAAATGGGGTCGAAGGTGGCACAGTGCAGCCAGTCGGGCAGGTCTCGGTGTGGAGCAGCAGCAGCAGTGTCAGTGATTGATTTACGAGCTCAAGGAATACGAGAAATACGAGTGCGAGTTGCCCAGTATCTTTGTATCTTGATGAGCAGACTGCTCACAGCTGCTGCTGCTGCTGCTGCTTTTTTTTGGGCGGAAGTGCGAGGATTGCTAACACCATTTCCGGCTGCTGTGCTGTTGATATTTTTGCACAGATATATCTATAATAGAGTTTGCCTTTCTTCGCACGCACACAGACATCCCACAAACCACCACAATGACGACAATGGCGCCAACTGCTTCGATCAACACGGTGCCTGTGGTGCTCACCAAATACAATAAAGGTAACAGGATCCCAGGATCCCAGCAGCCAAGCCAAATGCCCAGCCTAATGTCTCTTTTCCACTCTCCGCACAGAACAACGCTACAGCAGCAATAGCAATCAGAACACCAATAACAATCCGTACAACTATAATCCCGGCAATGGTCAGCAGAACACAAAGCAGCAGCGCAATAAGCAGCCCAAGGGCGGCGTGGATCAGTCATCGTCGGCGCTGAACAATGTCTATTTGGGCGCCACATCGAGCTTGTGGAATTCGCAGGATCATCAGGCATCCTCCTCCTCCTCCTCGTCCACATCCACCAGGCAGGGTGGCGGCAGGGATCAGCAGCAGCAGCAGCAACACCAACAGCAGCAGCAGCAGCAATACCATGGTGAGTGGAGTTTCTGTTCTCTCTGGGGGCATCAACGCTTTAAGCCACTCCAAGTCGATGGCAAAGGGGCGGCAAACGATGTGCAGACGATACCATAAATATTTGGCCATTTATTTTATGTTTATGACAAATCATAACGACTTTAGCTGCTTGGCTTAAGGGTCTCCGGCATGTCGTTGTCGGCACTTGTTAGATATAGATACGTTTCTGGTCTCCAACCATGAGCAGAAGGGCAACTTCGACTGGGGGAATTGACTGCGCGCATACCGTGGAATGAGCGATGGAATGGCGGGCATATGGTGCGGGAATAGTCGTGCACAACCCCCCAGGCAATGGGTAAGGGTATAAATATTTTGCCAAAACATATGAAAGTCCCTCCCCGCTGCTGGCTTTGCCAATGAAAATATGACGTTCGAGCATGCAATGCCTTGGCCCAAAAGGTTGCCTTTCCACCCGATGATACTTTTGCTGAGTTGCTGAGTTTGCTGAGTTGACAATGTGTCTGGGTCTGGGCATGGTATAATGTGCTGCTAATGTGAACCATCGTAATGTACAATCATCATAAATAATAACGGGCTTTCGGTTCGTATTTGTTCTTAGTTCGTGGCTCGTTCCGCTGGCGTGGCGTGGCGTAGCGTGGCTCGAGGTGCCAATGAAACTATAAGAACTTAAAGGTTAAAGGACAAGTCGGGCCAGGCCAGCGCCTTGGCAGGAGCTGCAGCTGTCAATCGATAAGCATAAAGTTTTATACTTGTACTTCCTCGCCCTGATCTCTACAGCCCCTCCTCCCCCTTCAGCACACAATTGGCCACAATGCTCTCCTCCTTTTTTTTATTTTTTTTTTGCTGCTCCCCTGCCAAAGAACGAAACGCATAAAATTTTACAGGCCCTTTGCTGCAAAAGTCGAAATTTTCTGCATACAAAGCGCGACTGGAAATCAAATGGGGAAACATATCCCACAGCTAGAAATTCGATTCAATTTTAAATCTGCGCGCACACAAGGGCTTGCAAAATGTCCGAGTATTTTCTTATAGGAAAATTATGCCAATAGGAATTTTAATTAACAGTAAATAGATTTAAATATGGACCTAAAAAGGCATAAAAGGCTTCGCTGGAGGCTGGAGGTTATGAAAATTATTTCAATTTGAATATTTATTATAAATAAAATGAAATATTCGCATGAAATATAACCACAGAAAATTGGGTACACATTGAAATATATAAAATTAAAATTCCTGCTCAAGATATAGTTACATATATATACATCCTGTAAAACAGAACAGATTCGATCTGCCTCAATTCGGAAAAAGTCCTTCGACCGTTTCGCCACTTTCCTTCGAATAAATTTTTGACACTATTTCTCTGATGAAATTTCCAAAAAATTGTCCAAAAATAAATTTCCACAAAAATCAATTCGAAGAAATTGAATATAAGAGCATCAGGCGGAAGCAAGCGTTGTGGGTGGGGTGGGGTGGGTGTGGTGCTGCTGCAAAGAGAGTTTTTCCGAGCAAAAAAAAAGAAAGCGCAATATAAAAATAGCAGACAAATTGCACACAAGGCGTCGGGGCGATTGAAGCAGCTCCCTTCTGCTACATGTGCGCTGCTCCTGCTCCTCCCCCTCCTCCAGCAGGCTGCTCCAGCGTTTCCATAAGAGGGCCCTGCGACTCGCCTTCATCTAAAGCAATTTTTTGGCAAACGCAAGCAGAAATGTTGCATCATTGGGAACGGCGCGGAGGAGGCGAGAGACAGAACAGGACGAGCTCCTTCAAGCTGTGGGAGCCTCTGGCCAGGCCATACTGGAACCTGGGGGAGGCAGTGTGCCTGCCGTGCGGCTGCAGCTGGGTGGCTGTGGAGGGGGTGAGGTGGTTGCTTCAATGACGACAACTTTCAAGCGTGGCATGCAACGTCGTAAGCGCTGCGTTTACAGTTAGATTTATTACCTGCTAGATGTTGCACATACATATCGCGACAGCACCGCACCACACCCCCACACCCCTCTGGGGAACGTTGAGCGTGGTGTGTGTTGCCCCGTTATCGCTGCGGAGTTTTGCATATGTCGCGGCTGTTTCTGCCCCCACACCGCCCCACGCTGCTGACACTTTAAGGCGGAACAAGCAGGCGACAACGAAAGTTTCACGACCAAAGCGTTCCGGTTGCTCATGGGGGGGACACGTTTTTTTTTTGGCTCAGCAGCAGTCGCCCTTGGCCACGCCCTTGTGCTTTGGTTGGCTGGGGGGAATTTGTGTGCTGAGGGGAAAATTATCTGCATTTCCATATGCATTTTTATGCAGGCCATTTTTGCAGAATTTTTGCAGAATTTTGGTCGACTTTTTGGGTGTATTTTGGGTGAATTTTCTATAGGAATTTTATTGATAGAGCGCTGGGGCTTGCGATTTATTCCAACTGAAGCTTGGGAGCTCTGCTGCTCGTGTGTGCCATAGAACGGAACCATCTACTGTTCCATTACTAGGACTTTAACTATGCCTCACAGCTATTTATATTGTAAATTCGATCGCGCAACCCAATTTGCCATTAACAAACCTTAAGCATACCGCATGAATTTATCATTTAATGCTTACACATACATGTACATAGGCAGCTATACACACAGTCGCATTTAGTCTCGTTACTCTCGCATTCAATTGAATTTCCAATTATCCTCTGGTTAGGCGGCTGCATTCAATATGCTCGGTCAGGGCGCTTACTTTGGTCTAGGCCAAAACCAACCCACAAAACTGGGGGGCTCTCCGAGCTTGAGCTGTGGGCTTTCGGCTCCCTGCCATTAAATGATGCTGTAGTTGCATTTGGTGCGCCACTCAAACTGTCATTAAAATGTTGCAATCAACCACAGAGAGCAGAGCAGAGAAGAGCAGAGCAGAGCAGAGGAGTGGAGTCGTTGCTGCTGCTTCCTCTGTGCTGTCGCTTTCATATTTAATTTGTTCGGCCAACGGGCAAACAATATGGCACAAATTACAAGGAAATGCAATAAAAAGAAATTGTCCAAGGACAGTGCAGGATACAGGATACAGGAGACAGCAGAAGCGGCAATGCATGCAAGTCTTCAGGCCCACAGCCACAGCCGCAGTCCGGACCCGGATACGTTTCCGCACCGGACTGGGACCGAACTGATGATTACTTCGGCATTCAGTGTCTGGGCAATAATTTGCCTATAATTTGCACCATTCCCCTGTCTGCGCTGCAGACAAATGGCCAAAGTGAAAAATGATAAAGTAAATGAAATGCAACAGACAGCAACCGAATTGCCATCGCGTGACCGTGCAGCCCGCGTGGCCGCTGCCGTGAGTGTGCCATGAGGATCGGCAGAGGGGGCTCTGCTGTAGGGCAGACTACAGGATGTGGGGTAGTCCTGCGGCTGAACCCCTCCACTGAGCAGCGAACGAAATATACACTTACAATAAATATAACGCATGGCAGCAAAGCCAGCAGAGGCCGCACAGGCAGCACAGGCAGCGCCGGGACCCAAGTGAGTCTCAAGTGCTGAGTGCCAGGCACTGTTTTTCCTTTCATTTGCCGCTGCTCTCTCCCTCTCTCTCTCCCTCTCTTGTTTTTCGGTTAAGTGCAACAGGCGCTGCAATCGAGGTGTGAAAGCACACAGAGGCCTACACTTAATGGAGTAAAAGCAATGCCCCCGAGGGCATGCCCCCTTCCAGGGACAGACTGAATGAAGTTTCCATGTGTTGATAAACCAATGAAGAAGCGTGAGAGAGAGAGAGTGTGGGAGGGAGTATCATAAACAGTTGCACGTTCAAATCTATTAGCCACCAAAACTCCACTCTCGAGTCGAGTGGCACCCCTGAGACACGCAGACGCCCAGGGGCTGAGAATTATGCAGAAATTACGCTTTAAGTTTCAAGTAGTTCGAAGGAAAAACACTTATAAGAGCCATGTTTGAGCTAAAGCGTTTGCTGTGCCACACAGGGGGGAGTGGTGGAGTGGTGTGGGAGAGGCAAAAATGGAGCTTGCTTTGGCATTCAGGATGCGTTTTCTTTGCCTTTTCTTTGCTTTTCCCCGAGTTGCTTTCTTTCTTTCGCTTTTTATGCTTAAGACGCTTTAAAGACACCGTTGGGACTTTCTCTTTAGCCCGGCACACACACAAACACACACGCAAACAGGACACAAACAGGACACACTCAGAACACACGCATAAACACATGCTCAAACGTCAATAAAAATCAGCCACACAGACACACACCCTGGGCCCTGGCAGGAGCTGCTTTTTGGGTTGGGTTGGTGTTGGTGTTAGTGTTGGTGTTGCCACAGCTTTCACACATGGAAATGTTTGCAGACGCCTGCAAAACAAACCAAAAGCCAGCCCCAGCCCAACCCCACCCCAACCCCCACCCATCTCCTGCCGTCAGACAGCAACCAGGGAACCAACGTACCGACGCGTTGAAAGAGAAGTTTCCTAGGAAAAGCTGCTTATAGAAAAATAAAATACCAAACACAAACACAATCACACCTATACACACACACAGTGAGAGGTAGTGAGTGGGAGAGGGGCAACCCCCCACACACAGACAGACAAATAAATTTCCAAAGCAATTTGCGCATTTCCGTTGTTAAAATAAAAAGGGTTTCCCTCGTTAAAAACAAAACGAGAAAGTTCTCTTTTTCGATGGACTTTGCAAAATAACTGCGGAAAATAAAGGATCCATCGATTCCGCTTACAATGCCATATTTCATAGCTATGATAAAGTGCGAATGAAATGAAATGCAATGCAGTTCAACGGCGACTCTTCTTTGGGGGTTTGAACTCAGTGGCGCGGTGGTTTAATTCCTTTTGTGTAACGAGGTAACAAGGAAGGGCTGCCAGTCTATTAATTCTGTAGAATTCAAATGAAATTTCATAACTAAATATATGCCATTGATATGCAATTTTTATTACGATTTATTTAATCAGAAATATAGCAAAGGAAGGAATTTTAATTAAGTTCAAAAGACCTAAACCAGACCTAAACTTCAATTATCAACACTCAAATTCTAGGAATTTCATTCACTCACTCTCCCTCTCGCTTTTTTTTGAACACTAGCAATTTCTCACCAGACACACACACACACACACACATAGACAGTTATTGTACAACCGACATAGTCCCGCAAACAATTGTTTGCAATCCACCTAATGACCAATGGCCCGTCCACGTCAAAGTCAAACAAAAACCAAAGGAAAAAATCCCAAAAAACCAAGAAAAAAAAATAGAAAAAATAGAAAAGCGAGTGAAAAAAGAAAAGATGAAACCGGCCCCAGCACGCAAACAAATGTCCAATGAAACAGATTGCCGGACAAACAAACAATCGAGCAACAGCAGCAAGCAAACAAACAAAATAAAAGCGGAAAGACAAAACTCGACAAAAAACAAACTGCAGGATAAATTGATGGCAAAAACAATACACAGCCTTTCCACTTTTCCGGCTCACCTCACCTCACCACCCCAGCCCAGCCCGGCATGCGATATGCCAGAGCCCTGTCCCTGTCCCACACTCACACTTTCCGCGTGGCACCCATAGACCCATACGTACCCGCTCCGCTTTCCGCTTCTCCCATTTACGATGCGATACGTACTCTCCACTCTCGTCTGTTTGGAATGCATGGCGCAAGGGTTTAACGCACTTAAGCAATAAAAATCGAAACAATTTTCCGATGTTGCCAAGTGAAATTGAAACAAAATGCCAGCAAGGACTCTTGCCGAGTCAGTGGGGCAGGCAGTGTGGGTGGAATACTTTCGATTTTTTTCGGGTGGGTGGGGTGTGTCGCTGGGAACTGGTATAAGTGAGAATGTTATAAATAAGTGGGGCAGACCAGAGCCGGGCAGGGGCAGCGTTGCGCCCTTTTTATATGCAATACTTTCTGGTCCGCCAGTTGACAAACAGTTCGGTTCGGTTCGGTTGGGGTTTGGCTTTGGGTTTGGGTGTATCCTGTGTCCTGTGTCCTTCGAGTCTCTTTCTCTCTGCGGCCGACTCTTATCTGTGGCTTTATCTCTTTCGCACTGTCGCCTGCTACAAATGGCTGGCCATAAACGCATCCTGTGTCTATTGTTTATGCCCGTTGGCGTGTGGCAAGCGCATAATTGAAAAAGGACATTCAATTGATGACATTCAAGTCCTAACAATATGAAGGGCACATCATAAAGTGCCATGTGGCAGTTGATTAAGTCAGAAACAAAAAGGGCGGGCACATCGGTCGCCCACAAAAGAATCTATAAATATTTCCATCAATCATTGTGACATTTCGATTTCAATTTATATTTGCAGCACCCGATCATGGTGGCAACTACCGGGCGGAGGGCAAGAGTCCGCATCTCATCAAACACGATGCCAAGTCCCTAACCGATGATCTGGATCGAATGGAGGACCTCAAGAGTGAGGGCACTCAGCCCCAACTGTTCTCTCTGGAAGTTCTAGCCCTCCCCGTAGTCCTCTTCCTGGCGCATCTATCAACGTGGCATGGATAATTCATCTGCGGAAGTACAGTTCGAGTATTTCTGCATATTTGTACAAAAAACAAAACAACATGAAATGAAATCAGCAAAAGGGCGAAACCAAAGTTAGTTTGACTAAGAGAAAACTATAACGTAAGCCATCGATTCAGTCACATAGTTTGTGTGTGTTCTAAGTTATGCCTGAATGTTGGAGGGTCGCTTACTGTAAAAAGTTGTTTGTATAGCACTTAAGGTGGAGTGGGGAGATGCAAGAGCTCGGATCGGAGGAGGCGGAAGGTTCATGGAAGGGATAACGGAAATACAAAGTATTAGAATGTAAAACATAAGATGTAGAATTAAGCCATTCGAAAGCTACATAAAAAACTGTTCTTAAGCTTGACTCCAAACCGAAAACAAAACAAACAAAATAATATACAGAATTAGGGTTAAGTTATTGGGATGCCATCATTCCTACTTTTAACTCCGTTCTAGCTTAGTTCCCGAGCACTGCAAGCTGTATGATAAATAATATATACATACATAATAATACCATATGTATTGTAATATCATCTTAATTTAACAGAATCGAAATAAACAGAAATGCCGTCTTACAGAAAAAAATATTGCGTCTTTAAATCGTCCTTAATAAGGACTCCAAGGAATTTTTTTCCCATTTCTAGAAGCCATCAAAAGCCATCTGATTGAACCAAAAAAGGATTATCCTTGATCCTTTTTAAGGACTCCAACAAGGATATTTTTCCGATCACAGGAAGCCGTCACACGTCCCAATCGGCCCTCAAATGTTGCAGAAAACAAGATATTTATAGCTCATTGATACTTGGTCCTTGATAAGGACTCCATAAAATTGGGGACATTTTTCCAATCACTGGAAGCCATCACACGCCTTGATCGGCCCACAAATAGCGGAGAAAACGAAATACTTCAACTTAGCGCCTTCTGCAGCCTGACAATAGCTCGCCAGTATGTACTAGCTCAGTTTCATATCGATCAGATTTTGACCTGGTGTAAAAAAGAAACACCAGCCACCTTCTGCTGATTTCTGTTCGCCTGGTACTCGGTCTGAAAATTGGCCATTTAAGCCTAAAAATTTCAAAAAGTTAGTTCCATTATTGGCCGTCGGTAATCATGGGGGCGCTACTGTGCAAACGACGTTGTTGCACAGTGGCGCTCCGACAATTGACGGCCTCTGCTGGAACTAACATTTAAAAAAATGCGATTTATAGCGTTTTTTAAATTTCGTATAACTGTGCCATTTCCTGTCAGATGTGGGCGTGCCATGCCTTCTCCTGATCGGGAGAAAGTCCCCTACCGCTTGACATCAAGGACAAAAAGGATTTCGCGCTGGAAGCGCTATAAATCCTTTATTCTTTCGCCATTTTTCGTTTGCTCAGGGCGGGCCATGCCTCCATGTGATCCGGAGAAAACTGTTGCCCATGCAAAGTTTGGATCCTAACGATCCTGGAAATGTTGGTCCTGTGCCGATCGACGCCCATTTGACAGAGATATAACGTCACAAAGTTTTGGCTGCCAAATAATTAAAATACTGGTTTTTTTTAATAAAGCTATATCTCGGCCATATAGGGGCAGATCTGGGCGTGCTATGTCTTTATGTAATCAGGACAGCCCATTTCATCGATTGGCATCAAAAAAAAGGACATTCGGCGAATACTGGTTTTCGCGGAAATGATGATGGTTACATCATGATTTTTGCAAAAACCAGTATTCGTCGGATGTCCTTCTTTTGGATGGGGATCGACAGTCTGGATCCTCATGTTCCAGAAAAAGCAGGTCCTTCCAGGATCTGCCCCTATTTGGCCGAGATATAGCGTCCGAAAGAAAAAACCAGTATTTTCCTTGTGACGCTATATCTCGGCTATAAGTCGACCGATTTGGTCGGGCCACAGCTTTTCATGATCAGGATGATGCTCCGATCAATTGCAATCAGTTTCGCATCAAGGATATCAAGGACTAAGGATTCAATTTGTTTAACTCCGCCATTTCTCAACCGATCCAGACTTGCCACATGTCATCATGTGCGGCAGGGTCTCCTCTTATTTTTGAAACCATCAAGGACTACGCAACTGAAAGGATTCGCCTTTTACACGCAATTTTTAAATATATTGATCAAATAGACCAGCCTAAGAGTATGCCATACTTTTTAATAATGCCAACCCCAAAAGTATGCCGTGCTTTTTTTAATTCTGACTTTATTTTAATACCGTTAAATGTAATTTCGAGACATTTCTGGACCCATAAGGACGTGTCCGGAGAACAAGGACAACAACATTATATAATTAAATTTGTATATATTAAGTCATATTAGCCGTATTACGCATTTGCTATAGCTCCTCTATTTCTCATCCGATCCGGAAGCGCCACGACCTTGTGTGATTGTGGGAATATCCTCGAACGTGTTCCATCTTTCTCCTTTTTTCTGTTTCTTCTCTGTGCATCAATTTGCTTCGCCTTGTTGACTGTTGCGAATGGCCAAAAACCCATCCCGTGTGTATTTCGATGCCCGTGGGAATGCCTGTAAGCAAATAGAAAAATATGAGAAATATATATGAAGGTTTAGACCACTCACCAGCCCGATCTTACAGACGTCCGCTCTCGCAGTCTTGAATTTTCGCATATATTCTATAATCATTATTTCCCTCAACCATACATATATTCTATAAGCCTTATTTTCCTCACACCTGATTAAGGAATTTACAACTTTATGTTACTGGCTTTCATTTATCTGATTTTTGGAAATTCTTTTGGTTTTACAGCGGCCAGGCCCGAAGCGAATATTTACTGAACCGCAAAATGTACACCAAACTTCTGCCCCCGTCCCGTACTACCCACTGCAATTGTTTGCTTTCTGCCAGCGCCCCACATGGCAACAATTTCATATTTTTCATTTTCATTAAAAAAAATTTCAGCGCAACAAAAAACTCCCGCGACTTTATAATTTAATTTAAAAAGCGCAGAGCAGCAGAGAGTCCAAGAGAGGAGAGCCGTGCCAGGGTGGAACACAAAAAATAATTATTAAAATAAATTAAATGTCTGCCGCTGCCCTCATAAACTTCACCGAGTGGGCAATTAAAGGAGCCGCGGAGTGAACCGAGTGCTGGAACGCGGTTAGTTTTTTTTGCACCCTCTGCGCCGAAAGTTGAAGAGTTAAGCGGGAAAAATAAGAGAAATAGTATGTAACACAAAAAATAGAGTCCAAATTGCTGGCATGGCATTTTGACTCGAATTTCACACAACGGCATGGTAAATGGCAAAAAATTGGCATGTGAAACGATTGCAGGAGAGTCCTGCCCCAACAGCTGCACTCTCTGCCACACTACTCCCATTCCCACTCCCACTCTCTCTACCACGCCCCCACAAAAGGAGCAGTTAATAAAGCCCGCAGACCATGTGCTGCATGTCCAACAAAAAGAAATATAACGAAGACACATAAGAGGCAACAAAAGGAACCATTTCTAGGGGCAAACGGAGCGAAACCGCTAAAAGAAAAGCGCTGACCAAAAATAAAATGATTGAAAATGAGTGGGGGGGAATCTAAAACCATTCGAATTAAAAAATAATTGAAGTACAAATTTGATTTAAAAATTGAACACCGAAAAATGAGCACTCTGTTGGGTCTCGTTTCCAGGAATTTTACAAGATTTCTGTGCCCTTGAAATGGACTATGTACTAAACCACTTGGGAACCACTTGGGAACCGACAGCTGTTACGCTTAAAGGGCATTTTGTCAGTGCTGTTGTGGTGCAGTTCTCGTTCGCCGCATTCGGAAATTATAATACTTAACGCCCATGCAATATTTAAAACTGTTCATTATTTTATTGGGGCTGACAAATTTGTTATTATTTTATTAATATATATTTGATAATGTGAATATGCCCTGTAATCAAATATGCCCGCAGCCATTCGTCAATTTTATTGTGGCTAATGGTGTGGGTATATTTTTTTCACAATGGTGACATTGATCGGTTTAATGATGGGGAAACCTCAATAAGTTTTTCCACATTTATATTTGACATGCATATTAAATGGTGGCAGGCTGGCAGTGCAAATTGCTTTAGCCCGTTGAAACCAGCTTTGGCCTGGCTGCCTTTAAAAGGAAAATCCAGCCACCCAAACTATCTATTTTTTTTGTGTTCTCCCTTTAGCGTACTGCCAGGAATTCATACCGCCTTTGTATCTGGAGCCTTTGCTCCTCCTTGCTTTGATATCCTATGCTTTTTGTCAGTATGCAGTGCGTTTCACATTTTTTTCTTCTTTCTTCCATCTCTCCTCCTTTTTCCGTTGCTTTCGTTGCCACTGAACACTTTTTGTGTGTCTGGAGCCATTCTGGCGTCATAATTATGGCTGCCAGCTACCAAAACCAGGCTAATCATTGGCTAATCATACAATGAATAATTTAGTTAATATTAAAATGGAATATAACAAAAAACGGCGAAAGAACGATATGTACGACTGGTATCCCTGATTCTTGCTTGGTTCTTGTTAAAGACTCTGTCAGAGCTAAGACAGAGAGCACATAAAGAAAACTAAGTAGAGCAAACTTAAACCGCAGATTTGAACTTCGCGCCTTCTTTCTACTTGGAACACTTCCGTTTCCGCTTAGCACAGACTTGAACCACGCAAATATTTTACGCACTGGCGGCAGCTGGAGAAAACTTTGTACGCTGGCGCCCCCTGCCGGATATTAACGAAAGTAGCACATTTTACATCAGGTCAGAAGCTGGCCGATACGAAACTAAGGGCGCGAAATTTAAATTTGCGGATTTTGTTTAGTTAGAATTAGCAATACTTAAAAGCTGGCTCTTCTCTCTATATTATTCTCTTTCTATTTCACTATCTGTAAATCTGGAGAATCTTACAGTGTATAAGATAGACCCCATGGCAGATTTCGAATCAGTCTTATCTGGATTCTCACATGGGATTCGTGCTGATACTGTTGACGTCTCTGCTCAGTGGAGTGCTGGGATACTTGCGATGCAAATACAACTACTGGCAGATAAACGGGGTGAAGCAGCTGCGGGCCCACTTCCTCTTCGGACACTTATTCAAGATGAAGTCGGTGCAGCTGTCGGAGCTGCTGCAGGAGACCTACGATGCCTTCAAGGGTGGCGCTCTGTTGGCAGGCACCTACATATATCTACGACCCATAGCCGTCATCCTGGACTTGGATCTAGCCAAAAGGATACTGATCGAGGACTTTGACAAGTTTGTGGACCGCCGAAACTTTCACAAGGAACCCCTGACGGACAGCCTCTTCAATGCTCGGGGCGAGGAATGGTCTAAGCTGAGCAAAAAGCTGACGCCAATATGCTCGAAAGGCAACCTGAAATGTATGTTCGAGGGAATCACAAAGGCTGCCCGGCATCTGGAGGAGAGCTTTGGGGAGTTGATTGGCCCGCAGGGAAGTGTTCTCGATGTGCACGCCCTGTTGGATCGCTTCAGCATGGATGCCTCTGCCAGCTGCGCCTTCGGCATTGATATCAACAGTCTCAGGGATCCGCAGGTGGAATTCCGAGTGCATGGACGTCAGATCTGTCGCCACAGCGATGGCAATATTCGCTGGCGCATTTTCAAATTGAATTATTGCAGCCTCTGGGCCAAAACTAAAGCTGCCCACTCGGTGCTATGCCAAAAATGTCACGGATTACTTTACACGCATCGTCAGGGAGCGACTGGAATCAGGGGAACTTGAGCATGTCCAGAGCAACGACTACATGGGGCTGTTAATGCAGCGATCGAAAGACGGCAATGACCTGACTCTGGCAGAGCTAACAGCCCAGGCCTTTGACTTCTTTGCGTCTGGCTATGAGACCAGCGCGAGCAGCCTGACCTGTGCGCTCTTCGAGCTTGCCAGGAATCCATCGGTGCAGCAGAAGCTGAGAGAAGAGATTACAGTGGCTCTACGCAAACACGGACAGCTGACGTACGAGGCCATGCGGGAGATGAGCTACTTGGACCAGACCCTCACGGGTAGGTTTCGCTTCTATTAAATCACAGATAAGATGAAGATAACACGGAGATGGATCCATTATCTCATCTTATCTGATAGCAAATGGGAGGGCGCGTATTTAATCTCTTTCTATTGCAGAAACTCTACGCAAGTACCCCGCCTTGGCCTCCCTCACACGCATCGCCGCCGCGGACTATGCGGTTCTGCCCAGCGCCCCCGGTGACATTCCATTGGTGCTGGACAAGGGCACCATTGTGCATATACCTGTCCGTGCCATACACTACGATGCGCAGATCTATCCCCAGCCAAAGATATTCCGGCCGGAACGCTTTGATGCCGCCACATTCCATCAGCGCCATTGCATGGCATTTCTTGGCTTTGGCCATGGGCCACGCCAGTGCATTGGTCAGCATTTGGGCCGCATGCAGATTAAAATAGGCCTCGTCACGTTGCTAGCCAAATATCAGTTCAGTTCGGTGGCCGGCTGCCCAGACGAGCTGCCGATAAGCCCAGGGAATACGATACTCAGACCCAGCCAAGGCGGGGTTCCATTGAAAGTGAATCGAGTGGCGGAATAAACAACAGCACCTGCACAACACTCGGGTCTGGGCTTGGGCAAAAAAAGGGTTTAATCAGAAAATTGTCGCGACAAATCTAAACAAGAGTTGCGTTGAATAAACAAGCTGGCAGGCCAGATAGCGAGTGCGGAATGGGGTTTCATTAGGGTCTGGTGTGGTCTGGTCTGGCCTGGCCTGGGGCGGAGCATCTGATGACATCTGGTGTCGTCTGCTGGGGGGGCGCCTGTTGGCGTCTGATGGCACCTGTCAGCAGAAAATTGAATTTAATTCCCTCGTTTGGCGGTCGATTGAAAGCCAAACCGAAATTTATAGTTGCCGCAAAGCTGCTGCCTACGAACCGCCGCCGCTGCCGGTACCGCCGCAGCTTCAGGCAACTCCTCAGCTATCACAGAAGCCAGAATCCCGACACCATGAGGCATTAAATCAACACAAATGACTCACACACACACAGAGCACAGAGCAGGCAGTGATACACATAGATACGGATACGGAGGGGGGGATGGCTGGCTGCAAGGAAGGTGAAAGGCTTAGACTTGGGCAGCCATGTGAGCTGACCAGAAACCATTGCGGTTCATTTTGATGCACTGCTCCATTAGGCCAACACTCTCTCTCTCTCACCAGCATCCCACATGTCCTTCTGCTCAACGCTGGCACACACACACACCGTTGAAGTTTAAGGGGCTGTGTGGGGGGGGATGTGCCTGTGCTCGCATAAATCCAAACATTTACAATATTTTGCTAATTAGCAAAATATGTGTGAATAATGCACATGACAAAGAGAGTGGGCGGGAGGGGCAGCGACGCACAAGTGGAGCAATGGGGGAGTACTTAGGTTGATGCATCCTGTAGGTGTCATATTAAATTTATGATTCGTAGACCTGCCCACAGATATGTAGAGGCAGCGGCCAACATGCAGGAACAGAGGGGCAGACAGAGGTGCAGAGACACAGAGAGGCACTGAGCTACAGAGGGGCAGAGACACAGAGAGATACTGAGCTACAGAAGGGCAGAGGGAGAGGCACTACGTGATACAGATACCCAGAGACAGTGACAAGTGGCAGGAAGGCAGAACAATCTCAACTATTTGGCCAATGATTAGTTCTGGGGGGCCAGCAAAAGTTTCAACTAGCAGCAGACTGGGACTGGGTTCCATTATTAATCAATGGATGAGTGAAGCGGAAGCCTGCTGACAGATTAATATATCACAAATATCGACATCAGAACTTTGTGGGTGAATGTTCTGATATGAATTTAAATGAATTAAGGTTCGGTTTAGGTAAAGTAGAGTTTAAAATATCGGAAAATCAACTTTAATTGTGGTAATTTGTTTGTAGAAAATTATCATTTGGTTTTACTTTAATATTAAAATATTTATGTGATTTTTTGCTTAAAATTAGAATTATAAAACATTTTTATGTTTGCTTAAAGAACAGACAATTGGTTAATTATTGCGACGAAAATTCGTATACGAATACTGGAAACTTTGATGCAAATAAATTTTTATAAATGACTCACCCCAAAGGTGCAACAAGATGCAACAAATAAGGACACACTTTCAAATAAATATTCCAAATAATATTTGCTCACAAATCGATCTGTTCGAACCGTGGAAACTTTCTTGCAAGACTTTTATGCGGAAATCCCCTTCTATGCCACTTGGATCTGTTTAGAAATAAAATGGAAAACCCGAATAAAAGTCTCACAAAAATGAAATGCATTCGTTTTTTGTTCGCTGTTTTACTTTGCTACACTTTATGTTTCACCATCACCAAAAAAGGTTCATCACTTAAAAAGGACATTACGACCAAAGGACATCACTAAAAGTCGACATTCAGAAAACAGACAAAAAATTCCAAACTTGAACTGAACACTTAAGGACGCGAAACTTAAATGATCGATGGGGCTGCCAGTTGGTCAGTCGAAAAGTCCATCGAAGTTTGAATCACGGGGTTCCAGTGAGAGAGAGTGCAAGCTTTGAAGAGAGAACAGCGAAAGAGAGACTGAATGGCTAGAAAAATCTCACAGAACGCTGAATTCGATCGCGAGCTTTGTTTCCCTTTGATGATTCGATGAGAACGAAGAACAAATTTAAAATGCGAGAGAAAATAACAAAAAAGAGAAGCTTTGGAAGTAGCTTTCATCTTTCGTTCTCACAGAGAATATTATTATATTATTATATATATTATTATATTATATTATTATATATTATTATTATTTTATGCTGCTATTCTTTATTTGTTACATTTTTTGTTGAGCGTTCAATTTAATGAGAGAAATAATTATGAAGAATAAATTTGTTGTGTAATTTTTCTTAGGGTTCGCATCAACTGAGAACCAGAAAACTGAAAATGACTCTTCTTCCATGGCTATTTGTATGCTTTATTCTGTGCTATTCTATTTAATTCTTTCACCTCTTTGTGCATAGTCGCATTTAGTCGCTCGCCTCATTGTGTTAATATCTCCATTTAATGGTGTTACAACTAGCATCGATTTCCCCATAATCGTATACTTTTATGGACTTTTAATTGGCAATTTCCTCGGTTGGCTGGCAGCACAACCTTGAGGTTTTTGCGTCAATAACTCATCCGAACTTTTGTCTATTAAACGGGGAGTCGTAAAAGCGAGAATTTAGTCATAATTTATGGCAGCTAAGCAGCTAACAAACAGGAATCCTGCAGATAGTCCTGGGTTCCCCTGATTCCTTTGCATGTTCAGCGATAATAAGCAGGCGGGTTGGTGGGGCGGCAGCGGCAGGCTCTGGAGCTCTTGCTTTTTTTGTTTGGTTTGAGTTTGGGGCACTGCACCTGTCGTCGTCGTCGTCGCATCCAACACAAAACGCGGAAGCGACTGAAAAGCAATTATCAGGTGTCAAAATTTATATTAGAGCAGAGCAGTGAGGGGGCGCTGCCCACACCCCAAACAAGGATCCAGAAGTGAAGCAAAAAAGTTTCTTGAAACTTGAAAATCAACTTGCCAGGTCCTGCAGCGCCCTGGCAGTTTGCTGGCTCTCCTGTTCTAGTCCTAACCCTTTCGGGCGGCCCTCTGAATGATTTGTGGCCCGAGTGCATTGGCACGCAATGTGCACTGTGGGCTCCTTTGGGAAAGACACTGGGGAACAAGCTCCCAGGACGCGGATATCCTTTTCAACATTTTTCGCTTTATAAAGCAATAATCTTTTTTTTTCTGCAGCATAAAATCTGCTATGGCTGTTGGGCTGTTGGCTGCTACTACTACTATTATTTATTGGCCGTGTGCGTGTGCTGTGTGAAAATGATAGGCTGACGATGATGGCAACTGATGGGCGGGGGAGGGGGGCCTTGATTAGCTACCCAAAAGGCAACTGATATACGGGAGCAATTAAGAGGGGGACTACGGCTCAGGACAGAGTTTTTGGTGCCTGCCACACTCTGGCACGGTTATTGAAAACCAACTTTGTGTGTGCGCCACTGTGGGGGGGGGGTGCGGCTGCCAGTGCACTCTGCCGCATTGTGTTCATATCTCAAAAGAAAAAAACAATTTCGCTGGCAGTGAAATTTAATTAATTTATAAATCAAGTGGGGAGTACGTTTTAAGGGGGCTGCTCTTCACGCCTTCAGATTATGTTTTACAGTTCACAGAAATTAAAAGGAAACTCACCGAGCCTCAACCATGAAATAATCTTCATGCTCAACTACCGAGCGACTCTCCTGTTGATCGCTAGCAAAAAACTACGTACATTTTATAGTCTTAAATGCTTCCTTTTACATCAAAAATACACGAATAAAATATAACAGAGCCCCCCATGGCCTCCTCCACACACACACACACACAATCCAATGCCATGACCAATGACAATCAATTTTTACTTAACACGCACTCGCCACACACTAAGCCCCGCACTGGCACTCGCACTCGTACTATGCCCATTCCATGGGAGTCAACCCTTTCGGTACGTCACACAGAGGAATTTCATTCATAAATCCGAGCCACGTTCTGCCACGCACCCAAAAGTAGGCACTGAGAGAATTTCCCTTGCGTTCAATGCCGTTCAATCCGGAGCACGAGAGAGCGCTGCCATCGTGGTGGATTTGCCACAGCAAACCACCCATTGGGCAGCACACAGACACAGAGACTCGCACCATGCACACCCAAACAAACCTCCCACACACACACACACACACACACACAGGCGAGAACAAAGTTAGAAACAAACGAACAAAAAAAGTAAGAGCAAAGGAAAAACGAATGGAAAAGCGCCCGCCAACAAAAAAGCAAAAATAAAATGTAGCCCAGCCAACAACAAAAATCACAGTTGTCTGATTCGTTCGCGACGCAGCTGCCCACAGAGCGAAGCGCCTCCACCCACACACACCCCACACACACCAGTGGCACACCCACACCACAAACGACAACGACAACGACGACGATTCGCCCAACATCATCTTCGGCTGCATGGGGGGTCCCGCTGGCACTTCGTGGCTCGTTCGCCATCGTCGTACCCTTCAGTCTGTCGACAGCGTTCGTGGCGTGCGGTTCGTTCTGTCCTTCTGCCATACTCACCCACATAGCATTTTCCCCAGTCACGGATTCCGGAATTTCTCGAGTGTTGTTTGCCGCCAAGTGTTGCATTTCGTGTGGCCTGCACCTGCATGAAGAATGAATGTTTACAGTGAATAAATGAATAGTGTGCAAAGCAATTCTATATCAAAGTTAATGGTTGTTATTCTCGGTATATTATGGAAATACATTTATTGAAAGTTTTTAAAAACTAAAAGAAAGCTAAAGACTCCTCCAAAATACTTTCAACATAATTAAAAATCCTT
Organism: Drosophila ambigua; assembly: GCA_018150905.1. Classification (NCBI taxonomy): domain Eukaryota; kingdom Metazoa; phylum Arthropoda; class Insecta; order Diptera; family Drosophilidae; genus Drosophila; species Drosophila ambigua. The sequence continues at coordinate 20,975,902 of JAECWS010000100.1, forward strand.
CTTAGATCTGTGTAAAAATAGTTCCTTTATTTATGGCATTTTCTAAATTTAAAATAGAGTAGCAAGCTCACAGGTAGAATATTTCTATGGATCAAAGATCATATATCAAAGCGGAATACAATGAATTATTCAGGCAACTTTGTACTGCAAATCCGAACCAACCCTTTCCATTAATACTCAAAGACACAGGGAGTTTTTTTGTAACCAAAAATATTACTCTATATTTTTGTTGAAATAAGCTAATCAAAAAATAACCAAAAAACGTATGAAATTCATATTAAAAATCCCACAAAAAACCCCAAAAAAAAGGGACACAAAAATGCTAGTAAACTGCGCTCAAAAGCAGCTCCCAAATTATGCTCTCAGTCAGTTTTGGTTTCGAACTGTGTGCAGACATTAGTAGATAATTAGCTGGCAATTGCAAGAATGGTATTGCTGTTGGCCCCACTAAAATCCGTATATGTGGCACATTCGCGTGTTCGCGCTTCTTGGCAATTTAGCCGCAACTTTGGCGACATTTGCCGTCCGCTTCAGCTGCTGCGTGTTTGCTGTAATTATATTTAAAATAGAAGAACCAAAGCCGAGTTATTTATGAAAACGAAACAACAGGCGGGGGCAGCCGGCAATGCTACCCTCAGACAAGGGTCGTCTGCCCCAGCTGCAGCACCCGCTGCCGCCCACTGTCTCCCTCTGCCACTCTTCCTCCGCTTGCTGGTGTCCCAGAACGCACCCTCTTAGCGGTCGGTCAATGGTCGTCACAGGATTTCCTTTTGGAGCGCTGCAATGCGTGTATTTCTGGCAAAATTTGCCTACAAATGTGTCTGGCCCACTGTCCACTGTGGCTTTGTCCTGCTGTTTATGGCCCACACCCCACCCATCACAGTATGTCTTTGTGTGCTGCTGAGAGTGTTGCCTGATTTTAGGCGCGCCAACAATTGCATACGAGTCCATTCCATTTATGTTTCACGACTGCCTGCTGCCAGCTGCCTGCCGCGTGGCCTGGCGGTAATTTAAAGTTCATTGATATCCATAAAATGCAGTGTAAACACACACTCACACAGACACACAGACAGACGACACACACACAGACGGACAGACGGACATTTTGCATGGAAATTCTATTTTCTGTCTGTTTCAAATTTGTTGCAAATATGTTGCATACTTCTCGGGGTGTTCTGGCATAATAGATTCCATTCCTGGATATATGCGGCAGGGGTAGGGGGAGGGGGGTAGGCCCTTTGGGGGTGGCATTCAGTCCATGTTTCTCTGGCCTGGGCCCCATGTCATTTCTCTGTCATTTGCATTTTACATAGAAAATTTGATCTATTTTTGCTGTTATCATGTTGATTGTGATTGGAGTTTGCACTAAAGAGAATTGTGCGTCGGTGTGGGGTGTGGTGTGGTCCGAGCTGGTGTTGTGGCAGGTGATAATGCTGAAACGAAAACATTTTGGTTACAATTTGTACCCCAAAAGGGTACATGGGGAGAACATGGCTGCCCGCTGGGGGGCTTTGGAGTGGGAATCTGTGCATTCGGCAGTTATGAATTTTAAAGCGTTTGCTTCCAACTCCCAGAAACTCTTCTCCTGCAGTCAAAGTCAAGTTCTCCTCAGCCTATTGCATATCAATTGCAAATTACCTTAGCTCGATTCTCCCCACCCCAGGGGCAGCACACAAAATAATGCCATGGCAGGGCTAAAGAGAGTAAGCCGAGCACCCCACTCCCCTCATCAGTTTGACATAATGGCCGACATGTGAAGGCCTGCTGCAGGCCCTGCTGCTGCCACCTCTCTTTGTTGCCTCGGGGCCATTGTTGTTGCTGTTGTTAATAACAAGCGATAATAATCAACTTCCGTGCTGGAGGCGCTCGTAGGAGGAGTGCAAAAAGTCGGAGCAAAACTTTGCATACTTCAAGCTGCTGCCGCCCGCCAAGCAGTGGAAAATCTACTCTTTGATTTATGCTAATTTTATGCAGTGGCCCCCTGCATAAACGGCTTTACCTCAAAAGCAAAGCCCCAACTCGACTCGACTCGATTAAAAAATGTGCAAAGGCTGGCAGGGGGGGAGAAATAATTTTTGAAAAATGTCGAAGTGCCATCAGCGATAAGAGGCGAAAATATATCACGTGTTAATTAATGTTTGCGCTGAAAATTGAAAGTGCAATTTCTGTTTTCCTCAGTGATTTGTGCAGCATCAGCCACACTTAGAGGCGGGGGCACAAACGGTATATATTTTGCACATAATTTAACAGCTGGATTATACTCGCTCAAAATGTGGAAAGGAGCAGAGAAGCAGCAGCAGGAGAAGGAGAAGGAGGAGCTTTGCATGTCCGAAACCATAAAAATAATATACGACTTTTGGGAGCAGGCCCCCCGAAAAATGTGGCCAGGAGCAGCAGGGTTCTTATTGTGTCGTAAATATTTTGTACTTTGTGTGTTTGGCACAAAAGGAATAGCAGAGAGCAGCAACAGGATCAGCAACCCTAATCAAAGGCTAGTTGGTTAAATCATAATTGTAGCTACTTTTGAGCTTCAATTAAAGAGCAGTTCTCCGGGCCAACTCCGCTGCAATTAGTTATGCAAACAGCGGCCTCCTAACGCCATCGATACACTCATTTTCTGCGCTTTTGTATGGCTTCGAGGGCTAACAAATAAGATTTGTGGCAAGGCTGTGCCGGTCTATGGCTATCACCTGTCTGTCTCCTGACATGGCCCGCATGCTCTAAATTATTAATAATATTGCCATGCCCATTTGCCAGACATTTTTAGTGCCTATCGCATGGCCTTTCCCCCCCATTCCCTTAGCCGTTTGCAGTGCAGGTTCTGTTGCGGCCTGTCCTGTCCATTGTCTGTGTTGCCAGTGCCAGTGTCTTTTGTAGTCATTTTTTTCCAGGGCATGCCATGTGAATGTCTGCCAAAGGACACACCACCCAGCACACGGCTCATGGCTCACGGCTCACGGCATATGTGCCGGCAATTCAACTTTCAATTGCGCTAAATTATGTAAAAATCAATAAGAAAGAACACAGAAAGGCCGCGGGGAGGGGGTTGTAAGCAAAAGAAAAAGAATTTTAATGAAATGTCATTTTAAAATTGTTCCTGTCAGTTTGTGGGCGCCAGAAAGTAGTCTTTTCCTACCATTTTGCCTTCCCTTTCGTTATTTCAGAAAGGTTTTGCCTAGCATTTCTTTCCCTCTGCGATTGGGACAATCGTTTGCATGTTGTGACTCATGGTCGAGTGGAAAGTTAATGAAGGTTTTGTCTAAGGGCAAAGGTTTTTTGGTAGGGAATATTGTAGTGCTTGGAGTGGCGGAGTTTTGTGAGAGACAGCCACGGATTCTTGGGAATTAAATTGCACATATTTCAGGCATAGGCGATCAATGCCTTTGCGTTTGCCTTTGCTGGTCATTTTAGGTTTTATTTCGTACATATTTTAGCTCTTAACTTTAGTAGTCGCAGTGCAGCAGAGAGCGCTGCGAAATGTTTCCCTTAACACTTGTCATGCGACATACATGAGACGCCTAAAGGCAGGCCATAGAAACGAAGGCGAAGTGAACTTAACTTTGACATAAAGCGCAACTATTTCGGACTCATTGGCGACGAGACAAGCGGCCCTGCAGCCACACGAACGTTGCACGATTTTATGCTTTATTTACGAGCGAGCCAACACACATACGAGCAGAGCAGAGCGGCAGGCAGGCAGCGAAACATTTCATTTCCGTTCCATAAACAGTTTTGGCGGCCCTCTGGCCAGCCATGCTTAAATGCCATGAAAATGGACTGCAAATGAAATGAGCAGAGAGACAGAGGGACAGAGAGAGAGAGTCGGGCACGAAGTGGGAGCCGGAGTCGCAGTCCGCACTGGCGGAGGAGGACATGCAACACCTTTGGCAAAAAGATAGTTGCAGGTTCGTACCTAATTTCTGGCAGCTGTTCGCCAGCACAATTTACACAGCTTAAGCACGCCAGCAAAATTCGCAATAAACGGCCAGAAGATATATGTAGCGATATATACGTTTGAACCTGACTCAAAACATCCGGGGTGAGAAAACGAGCAAGGGCTAGTGAAGTGGGAAGGGGCGGAGAGGGGGCCCACACTTTAAACTTGAAACTTTTTAATTTGGCAAATTCCCGCCAGCCCTCTGGCATCATGATTATTGTTTACCATTGTTTCGCAGCAGTTTTGATTCTGTTTTCGAGTACTTTTTGTTGAACTTTCCCACAAAAGTTGATGCCATTAGAGAGGGGTGGAGCGACGGGCGATGGGCGCTAATGACTGCCAATTATGCGGCGCGGTCGTTGGCCACTCAGTCCTGATCCTTTCACTGTGTGTTGCTGGTAAGTGTGAGGGCATTTTCCCTGGTACTCGTAGGTGTGAGGGATTTTCCCTGGTACTCGTAGGTGTGAGGGTTTTTCCCTGCTGCTGCTCGTAGGTGCGATAGGATTTTACTCGACTTACACAGTGATTTGGTTGCCCATTTATTCGGCGATGTTTGCACATTAATAATGGATCGTTCTACAACAGTTTGCTGCTCTCATAACAATAACAAGTAAATGGTTTCGGGCGACTAATCGCGGACTCAATCCAAAGCAAAAGTGAACAAGAACTTGCACAAAACAATACAGAAGAAAAACATAAAATATGAATACAAAATTATGCACACCATGCCAGCGTGCAGCTAGGGCTAATGGCTGGGCTAATGCCATCAAAGTTGTGCTCGTTGTCATTCTAATGTGCCAGCCAAGTCAGCTGCAGCGAGTGGAGGTGCCACCGGAAGCAATTGGTAAGTTTCAGGGATGTTTCCAGCATTATTCAATATTTTTCAAGGCAACAAACAACTAATCCGAATAGATATTATACTCAAGCACTCATATTAGTCCACTTCTGATTCTGTTTTATTATGGTTTCATCCCCCTATAAGCCCCAAGCTCCAATCTCCAATCTCCATTTCTTCCATTATATTCCAATTATGTGGCAATCAAGCCATAAACCAAACACACACACACTGACACACACACACACATTTGTAATACTAATTCTCACATTTCTCGATTACAGTTGATCCCAAATTTAGTTCACCGATTATGAATATGACAGCGCCCGTGGGACGTGATGCCTTTCTCACATGCGTCGTCCAGGATTTGGGACCATACAAGGTACGCAGGATATATGTTAGCCCTATCCCATATACACCCATACACCCCCATTCCCATCGCTCCACGAACCCCAAATCGGTTCATAGCCGAATGACAAGCAAGCAAACTTGGGGCAGATGTTCCGTTCCGGCTTGCAGTTCCTCTGCCAACTCGGACTCAATTACACACTCAATAAGCAGCCACAAAACCATCCACCCCCCTGCCCCTCTGCCCACTGGTCGCATTAATATTCATTAACATTTTACCATTTGCCAGACTCGAGTCGACTCGACTTGGTATCAGATCCCAGTCGTGCCCCCAGTCGGGGTAATCTCAAAGACCAAATCTCGACACCCGCAATGGAAGAGGAAGTGCAAATGAAAGTGAAAATAAAAACATAAATAGGGATATAGCCGGAAGGGAGCGCTGGGGCGGGCAGCGGGGCTCTTCGTATGACAAAAGCGAAAATCACATAAAAAGTAATTGAAATATGAATGGGGACGTGTTAAGCGAGTGCCGCAGTAGCAGCAGCAGGAGGAGTAGGAGGAGTGGGAGTGTCCTTTATCCCTGTCTGTATTTGTATTTTGCATTTGTATTTGTTTAGTCAAAAGGTAACAGACGAACGTACGTACATCTCCATTGAAGTGCAGAAAGCATTAGGCGGACACTCTCGCTCCGCAGGGGGGGCGCATGTGGCTTGGGGGGCGACTGTGACTGTGACTGTGTGTATATCCAACCCTCCAGTCAGTGCCATGCACAATTAAGCGATGTTACCGCTCAAAAGATAATTGAGCAGGCACTTGGGTGTAATTACTTATTTTATGCTGACATCCTGTGCATTGGGACTGACTGGACTCTCTGTGTGCCTGTTCCAACCCCCACACCCAGCCCACACCCCACCAGTCACAAAAACCCAAACTTAAATTCAATTTAATCGAAAATAATTCATTAGCCTTCAGTACGACAAATGCTGTAAATTAGCCCCACACTTAATTTATTTATAGGTATATCAATTTTCCTATCCTATTATGTGACATCAGAAAATAGCTTGGAATAGCTTCACGTGTTGACATGTCAAAAAGGGCAAAGTGGGAATCGGGGTTCGGTTCGGTTGCCTCATTTACACATGCAACGCGTCTGGCTGTGGCTCTGGCTATGGCTCTGCCTCTCCTTACCCTTTGCTTCCTTGTATACAATATACAAAATATTTTCAGCTTTTCAGCTTTTTAGCTTACAAGCTGCGTGCTTTATCGCATAATAATTTACCCGGGTAATTGTACAATTACGCTGCCAAAGGGTAGGGTTAGGGCACATTTCTTGAATAGTTCTGGGAATAGAGTATTTATATATATTTTTTTTTTTGTAGGTTTTGTTCTGTATATAATTGAACGAACGGCTTTGCATGCGCGAGACTTTGGGTACAATTTGAGCATTGTGGTTCATGTGGCTTCTGATTCTGTTGGCATGCCAGATAAGTGCTATCTGATGGATGTTGCAGGAATGTCGCTTATAGCTGGTTAGCTTCCTTAATAAATATCAATTATGTGACATTATTTGCTGCAGATTAGGCTAAAGCCATTTATAACTCAGTAGGTGGTGCCTTGGCCTGCTTTTATGAAGCATTAATATTGCCAAAGATGCATAATATAATCGATATTTATGCAGCATAGTCGCATGCAACAGAAATGTGTGACAAACAAATTAGTTTACAGTGCAGGCAGATCTTTGGATACAAAACTGACACAGAAATGTAGCTGAAAATTCCATGTTTTATAGGCGATATTCTGCAGTTTTCATCGCTTGCATATTTTTTGTTCTATAAGAAATAAACGAAACCAAAAACCTGAGCAAGTGCAAACTTAAATATTATCTGCTAGCCATTCCCATATTTTCTTATTCATAATTTTTATGAGGATCTGCTACTCCAGCATGCCCCATTAATCTCATTAAATCTTTAAACAATTTTGTACCCACAGGTAGCGTGGCTGCGTGTCGACACCCAGACAATTCTGACCATACAAAATCATGTAATAACCAAAAACCAGCGCATTGGCATTGCCAACTCTGAGCACAAGACCTGGACAATGCGCATCAGAGACATCAAAGAGTCGGACAAAGGCTGGTAAGTCCAGGCCACAGGCACAGCGGATGCCCGTGGCTCCAGTAATGATACGACTACCGACTACCGACTGCAGTATTCAAAGCATTCAACCAACGCCAACCTCCCGCTCCCCCACCCACAGGTACATGTGCCAAATCAACACGGATCCAATGAAAAGCCAGATGGGTTACCTCGATGTTGTGGGTAAGTCTGTGCGGCGGCATTGCTCAGCTATTTTTTCATTTGGTTAGTCAAACAATCATACGCCCCGTTGCCAGGGACTGCTGGCTGTGCCTGCATTCGCCTTCATTGTTCGAACGGTATTCAGCAACTAAAATATTAAAAAAACAGCACACCCACACACAGAAAAAAAACATTCTGCATCCAGGAACAACAACAACAACAAAATGGGCAAACAAAACGTTTTCGCTGGACGCAGCATCGTGAGGGGCAACACCCAATGGGTGTTCGGCGACCTCCGCTGCCAGCAGGATTCAAAAGCCGAAACGTGTACTCGCGCACAGGACCAAACGGCGGCCTAGCCCCTGGCGGCACGGAGCCTCTCAATTGTGACTGCTTAAACATGTTTAACCGTCCACTGAACCGCAGAAATTGTTGATTTTGAATTAAAACGGCGCGGCGCGGCGCTGCGGAGGCAGCATAAGAAATGCTCTCTCGACTCTCTCTCTCTCTCGCCCCGAGCAAGTGGTTAAGCGGTGCGGGGTGGCGGTGGGTGCGGCACACTTTTTGGGGTTTTGGTTGTCCATTTGTGGTTCATTTTCGTGCCCTGCCCACGTGCCACTCCACTGCTGTGCCACGGCCTCAACTCAACTGCCTAAATACCTTTCGCTGGCAAAAATCTAAATCAACGCGCTAAATATTTTAGCCACCATTGCAGTCGGCGTAGCATTCACTGGCAAACACGAAAAACTATAATCAACTGTGTGTATTTGCACTGGATAATCAGTGGGCCATGGCACAGTGGTTGCATGTGCATTGGGAGAGTGGCGCCACATGTGAGAGATGAATCGTGCACATAGAAAGATGCACATAAAAAGATTATGTTACAGCGCTATTGTTATTTATGGAATAGAAATAATCTCTACTTTGATTCGTCTCATTTCTGGGTTATTTTAAGCATTAAAAAACATTAAAATTCTTCTCTTAAAATGTTTGTTTCTCTGCTGAATCATTGCAACCATATCTGCACCGCATTTCGATGGCTTTTGCAAACACTTTTGCAACCACTGTGCTGTAGTCCAAAAGGGGGTACGCGCAGCGCCCAAACAGAGGCAGGAAAAATGGCAACGGGAAACGTTCGAGTTGCGAGCCAGCGGATGGCGAATGGCGGGTTGGGGGGTTGACGGGAACGTTGGTGCACGGCGGTGTGAATGGTCGTGGACGTTGGTCGTTTCTGATGATTTTCGTGACCAAGTGCAGTTAAATAGTCGACGACAAACCGTAGAGGAAGCGACACCGCCTCTCACCTTTTGCTGTTTTTTTTCACTCACTCTCTGCCACACACACACACACAGCGGCAGCGGCAGTGGCAGTGGCAGTCGGGCAGGATATACTCGTATGCGATAGTACGATAGAGGGAAGCACGGCACTCGTATGGAGTGAAACGCGGAGCTGCCGGCATTCCCGACATTTAAGCTGCTGAGATATTCATATGCAATGTCCTCGTTTCAAATTTTTGCACACCATTTCATTTGGGGGTTTGTTTTTCTATTCTAATGAGGAAACACATCTATTGACATGACAACTGAAATTGTTTAGAGCTCGAAGCGAGTGGGGAGTCGATTGTCGATTGGCATATCTTGAACAGTTTCATTTACCTTTTGCTTGTCTTGATTTAACTGCTGCTAAGTCTTTCCCCTGGACACCGCCTTTTGCAGCTGCCCCTAACCTCCTTGGCCACTTAATGACCGTCCAGTGGGCAACACAAGACAGGACAGAACAGACGACGCGTTCTGTCCATGTGCTGACTCACTCTCCGTATTGCTGCGTGCTTCCGCGTCCTTGCCGCCCCTCAGTCGCACTGGCCGTACTTTAACAAGCTGTTTGTCAACACCAGCACATTTTTTGGTCATTTACCAACCACATAATTGCGGGATATTATATGCATACAGAGACCCGGAGACCACACAACAGGCGCCAGTCCATCCCTACCCATTCCAGTCCAGTCCATTCCATTCCATTCCAGCCGTGTGGTGTGACCCTTCACGACCCCCACGCTTCCCTGGCATTATTACGCTTTCATGGTTCATAGGTTGTACGCTGTGGGTGTCCGTCTCTCTCACTCACTCACTGTAACGTCTGTCTCTCTCTCCCTCTCGCCCTTGTATGTCCTTACCACAGTGGCCGCGGTAATAATTTGTATTTTCAGGACATGTGAAAAGTTTGTCCTTTAAACAAAGGACACATATGCACACTTACACATACACATATGCATAGGTACTACTCGTACTCCCACGCTGCGGGAATACGAGTAAAATGAATCACGATCCACCCACCCAGCACCCAACACCCAACAGCGAACAGCCAGCGGACAATCCGAGCAAATTATTTAAATGAAAAATTACAAATTTAAATCATTTAAAACGATTCCCAACTCATATTCTGTTTTATTGTGCTCTCTGTCTTTCTCTCTTCCCCTTTTAAATGTTTGTTGTAAACATTATCAACCACGAACGATGAACCGATGAACCAACGAACCAACGTCTGGCGACCTCGATTGCAACCCGATTGCTCCTGCGGCTCTACTGCCTGGCTGCCTGCCGGCCTGCCTGCTGCTCTTGTTGCTGCTGCAGTACCGCCGGATATCCTAGATTATCCTACAAGCACGGACATGGTCGTTCGCGAGGGCAGTAACGTGACGCTCAAATGCGCTGCTACCGGTTCACCAGAGCCGACAATTACATGGCGACGTGAAAGTGGAGTGCCCATCGAGCTAGCCAGCGGAGAAGAGGGTAAGTCCTGGGTAGGGGGCTACTGGTACCGGTACAGTTACTGGGATTCGAATTTGGGTTTTACGAGTGCGGGCACTGAAAGAAATCAGTTGGCCCCTGCCATATTCCAAAGAGAGGAGTGTGGCAGTGGGATATTCACGGATAAAGGATAAGATATGTAACGAACTGATACTAGATGGAATATTAAATGTCTGCAGCTTCTTTTTATATATTTTGTATTACTCAGAATGATTATTCAGTCCACTGCCAGCTAATATCTGTCTATGCTTTCCCTCACTGTAATATAAGTTCCCCTTTCACTCGAGCCCACTGCAAAACCCGCCTCTGTTGATTTGTAAGTACTTTTGCTGTTGTTGTGGACGTCATCATCGGCCGTCCGCCTGCATGAGGTCTGCCAGCCGACATTGTGGAGCGGAGTGCATACTCCTCTTACACAAAAAAAGGCAGCGGCTGCTGGCAGTCGGCAGCCGGCAGCCGGCAGCAGTTATCCAGCAAAAGGCTTTGGAAGCTCTGCCCAAAGCCGAGAAGTGCACCCTACATGCAGGTGTGGGCAGGAGGCCGAGGCCTTCGTCCCTTCGTACGTGGCCCCAGCACCTGCAGGATGGAAGAGGATTGCAGGATTGTGCAGTGTGGCCAGCATGCGAGCATTTTTGCCCCGTTTTGCTGTTGCCGTTGATGTTGACGATGAGGACGATGATGATGATAACGTCTGACTGACAGAATTAGCAAACTGGTTAAGGAGGACCACGAGAGCGTTCGGGTGGGCTCACATATCCAGGCACAGCCGCGGGACGAGAGGCTGTACGATGGGAACAGCGCCAGATTTACTAATTGGCCTTGAAGTGTCGGTTCGTTCGGGTTCGACAGTCGAGAGGAGTTGCAAAATTGGAAGCAAATTTTTTTAATATCGAAAATTCTTTTTATCGAAATATTAAATTATTTTTTACTCATGTACAGATTCAATGCAATATTTAATTCAAAATTATTTGGAATATGAATTATTAATTATAAAAAGATCATCAGAAATCATTCATCGGCAGCTAATAATTTTTTTCAATTATTATTTATTATTATTATAATTTTTCCATATATCACAAATCCACATTGAAGCTATACAATTCCGCATTGAAATGTTGATTTTTCTATGGCATTTTTGCATTGCAAAACATTTTAAATAATTTCCCAAGCTCCGTAAACAATCTCCCAGTGTTTATTAATGGCCTCGCATGAGTTATCCTTTAAAGCATCTGCCAAAAAAAAAAGGTATTAAAAAATAAAGAAAAAGCCACACGAAAGACCAAAAAACGATGTGAAAACAAGCTCGACTCGAAATCAAAGGTGGCCTATGGAAAAGCCCATGGAAAAAACAGAACACCCCAAAACCCGTGAACAGGAAAAAAACCAAATGGAAACACAACCAAATGAGAGGGCAAGAGGATGGGCTTTGGGTGTGCAACAAAAAATCAGCATAAAGAGTACAAAAAGCTAGCGAAATGACCTTTTCGCCGAGGCTTAAATGCCTGCCAACCAATTCGAAACGGACCATCGTCCAAACGAGTCTGCTTCCTGTCCAAAGAGTGGACCCGTTCCGCATTCATATAAAAAATAGCATGTTGGCTGTAATGCTGAGAGGGACAGGGAACATTATAAACTTTGTCGGGGATGATGGTCTCTTTGAGCACCAAATGTGTGGAGGGAGACAGCGTCTGTATAAAATATTCCCATAATATAATGGAGGCAATTTCATATAGAGAAAGTGGCTTCTGATGCATTCTTACAAATTAACATGGAAAAACTTACAGATATTATGCGCGTATGTAGCCGTATTTTAACGAGAGATCTGAAAGGAGATAGATAAATAAGTTACATTTTTAAATCGGTATCGATGATTATTTTATATTTTCCATAACAATAATGGATTTATTTGCATCAATGTAAGTACATATAGCAAAATATATCTATTTTGTTACCAACATATATAAAATATATAATTTTAAATGTAAAAATATAATTATAATAAACAATATAAACAATATAATTTAGTATATAAAATATAATTTATTAGTAAAAATATTTCTTTCTTTCCCATAATGACAGGAAATAGATTTAATCTTTATCCATAGTGTATTCCCCATTCGACATTGAATGCTGTCACCTTCTCGTATTGTTTTAAACCTCGTTCTGGCTGGTGAAAGTTTTCGTTTTTCATTTGAAATTTGATTATTTGGTTTGTGTGGTGTTGTTGCTGTTGTTTCGAAATGAAATGAAATGAAATCGTCTGAACAAAAGTAAACTTTTATGCTATGGGGCGGCTATGGCTATGGCTATGGCTATGACTGTGGGCGGGGGCTTGAACCAAATTACACGTTTTTCGTGGCTATTACGTTTAATGACCGGGCCTGAGCCAGGCACTACAAAAATAAAAGTGGAACAACAACCAGAATGAGGTGGGCGGGGCGAGGTGAAATGTGGCGGGGTGCTGCTAATAAGCGAGTCGAAGTTCGCGGCAGGTCGAAAAGGCAAATCAATAAACGAAAAATCAGCTTATTATTATGTCTCCCCCACCAACCCCCCGCCATGGACATTTTCCGCCTCTCTAACTACCTCTACAACAATATCAAGCGCAAACTAGCTAGAACTTCCGCTTCCGGTGCGCCCTGTGACCGTGGCAGGGGGTGTGGCAGCAGGGATGTAGGAAATCGTACATCCTATCCATATCATCGTCTGCACTGCTGCCGGCTTCCACTTCCACTCCCTCCTGCCCCCTGCCCACGGCCACTGTGCAATTTATATTATATAAGCCCTGTTCGACTATCAGAGCAGGATGTTTGTCCGGCAACCGACTGCCAACCGCCCGGCCCGCCGAATGGCCCAGTGAAAAACCGGCAAACAGCATCATAAAAAGTCACCAACAGCGGGGCATGAATGGAGCATAAATGGGGCTCTGTTGCATGCAACTTTTGTTGTGGCTCGCTCGTTCGTTGAGTGCGGAGCTTAGGCAAATGTAATAACTATCATTACATGGAGGAGAACAGAAGCAGGAGCAGGACAGGGCAGGAGCAGAAGATACATTCGGTAGATACATTTGTAGTTATGATGTAATTACGAGGCGAGCGTAGGTGGCTGGGCCATGGCTAAAAGTTGCACATAAACGTTAAAAGAGATATCCCCAAACATAAGTTTTGAGTGCCACATGCAGCTCAATCTGTGCAGTCGCTAGAACGAAAGGTTCTCCGCTTTAAGCATTGATTTTAGGTGCAAAAAACCCCACAAATACTCAAGTGTTTTTTCCATCTTTGCAGTTCCCAGCATTGAAGGCACCGATCTGATAATACCCAATGTAAAGCGTCAGCATATGGGCGCCTATCTGTGCATCGCTTCCAATGGAGTGCCGCCCTCAGTGAGCAAGAGAATAACACTCATTGTGCACTGTAAGTGCCAGATACAGCCACATAAAACCATTAAATATCATCCCTGTACATCCCTTTTTGCCAGTCCCACCCATGATCACCGTACAGAACCAGCTCATAGGCGCTGTCGAGGGAAAGGGCGTTACTCTGGAATGCGAATCGGAGGCCTATCCAAAGTCCATTAACTACTGGACACGCGAGCGCGGCGAAATAGTACCGCCAGGTAAGCCCAACCAACAAAATAAAATAAAGAGAGAGACAACCTAAATTAATTGTGGAATAAAGTTTATGACATTCAATTATTAAATAAACTATAAATATGAATTAACATTAAATATGTCATAATCCGCGACAATCACATTAGCACTAAGCCTCTGCCGCTGGCTCTGGCTCTCGCCTTCAAAATCCAATGGGGAAAATTGTAGCCATTTCGCTTTTCCCAGCGGATCAAAGCCGACCCCAAAAAAAAACAAACTAACTAACTAACTAGCGTACGAATGGATGACCGTTGAGTGCAAAACCAGACGCAACAGACAGACAGACACAAAAAAACTTGTTAATTAGCTGATTTAGTCACGGAAACTCACACACATGGAGAGAGTGAGAGACACACACCAGACATGACCACAGTTCTGTGGTTTCCCGACTCTGTCTGGTAAAAGCTTAGAAAAAGCAAAAAAAAAAATATACAGTCTGAGAACTCGAAAAAACTCTTTCGGAGTAGCCTGCTCTTCCCCGCATTGTTGTCATAACTGGAAATGAAATTAATTTACAATTTGTTTGGCACTTTTTAATTGACAACGCAAAAACGAAACCGAACCATGCTCCAGGCCTGGCCTGGGCCTGCTCTGGATACGAATTTGTATCTGTATCTGGCCTCTGGTGTGACATGCTTTCGTGCATTAATTTTATGCCTGTCAGCAACATTGTTAAAACTTTTCGCCCCCCTCCCTGCCCATCACCAGACTCGTAGACTCGTACTCTCGGGGGCTCTGTGTGCACGTGACATGCATTTAATTATTTAATAACGCCAAATTTCAATTAAATATTAATTAGTTTATTGTTTTAATGAAATATTAACTGCAAAAATCAAATGGAAAAAAACACACACACACACACACCCGCTGTCAGGTGGCAAGTACTCGGCAAATGTCACGGAGATCGGTGGTTACCGCAACTCGATGAAGCTGCACATAAATCCGCTCTCGCAGGCGGAATTCGGTGCCTACAGATGTGTGGCCAAGAACTCGCTGGGCGACACAGATGGCACCATCAAGCTGTACAGTGAGTATAACCCCAAATAGATGGGCTAACCCCTGTTAACCCCTACGATAACGCCCCACAGGAATACCGCCCAATGCCGTCAATTATGTGGAGAACTTCGAGGCGCGACACAAGGGTAAGTGTTAACTCCATTGACTCCAGAGACAGAGAATCCTCTTAGGCAGATTTTTAAGCAGAGACAAAGCGCGAGAAAACGAAACAAATTTAATAGCCACTTGGCATAAATTTAAGATGAGCTCAAAATATTCCACTTTGGCTGGCAATCCGGGCGGGCGAAATATAAAGCTGGGAGCCAGCGACAACAGACAGACAGAGAGAGAGACTGAGAAAAAAGCCCATAAATAATTCATTCGGCATGCAAATCCGTTTCAAATCGTCAACGCCACGAATCAGGTGAATGCTGGACGACTCGACATGGTGAATGGTGAATGTTGAATTCTGAATGCTGAATGGATGGCGGGCGGGGGAATATAAGACTCGAAATGGGTTGTGGTTCTGAGGTCAGAGTAAAAGAAATGGAAATTGAAAAGCAACAAACGAGCGACAAGTTTATTATGAATATGCATTAAGACCAAAGCAGAGTAACTTAAAGATTTCCATCCCGACTGCTACCGACTGCTACCCGCCTTTGATAGACTAAACCGCAATTCAATAATTCTTCTCCATTGCACAGGCAAAAAGCGAACGAAAAGCTCGGAAATGTATCATCCGGCTCGGGCACAGGAGCACAGCGGCGAGGATATGGAGAATCCAGGCAAGAGAAAAGGTAAGCCTCAACAGACAGAGAAGGAGACAGAGAAAGAGACAGACGAAGAGTGAAATACTGTGGTGTGCAGGGCACCGATTAGGGTTATGGGCCATATTTCAAGTATTTTCCTTGTGGAATTTCGGTGTTCCGTGACGGGGTGGGGGCCATAACAGGCCACTTGAGACGGTACCAAAAGCCATAAAAAAAAGGGTCCCCAGTTCCAGTTCTCTGTCCCGTTTCCTGTTTAACAGATTTTCACACTAATTTGCCAGCAAATGCCAGCAAGGAACCACCAGCAAAAAAGGAAAGCAGAGAGGAGGGAGAAGCTTGTGCAAATACTGGGAATCATAGCATACTTTTTGGGGCAGGTAAAACTTTCCTTGCTCTTAGAGCACCGGGGGCGGAACGGGTCGGGTGGGTCTTTGGGGCCATAATAATTGTATATCAATAAACACGCTCGGCTTGGCTTTATGGCAATTTAATGATTTGTAAATACTTGGGGTGGCCCACAATCAAATCAAATTCTTTTGTGTGGTCGAAAAAGTTGAAAATACTCGTACTTCTTCAGGTTATTTTTATAGCTTAATTGAGTTGTAGGAGAAAGTTTTTATAGAACCTTTAGAGTGGGAGGAGTACACCACAGACGACCACATTAAATTGTGTAAATTTAGGCAGCATTTACAGGTTTTTATCTCCTAAAGCCTTAGGGTGCTTTGGGCGACAAGCTTGTCAAAATCTCTCTGCTAATCACTTGGGCTAGCCAGCCCACCGAGTCAAAACGATTTAGCCAATTTCCGACCCGTCCGCTAGATGGCCAACCCATTTGCATTTGCATACCGACTCTCATACGATCTTCCCCATCCACACAGCCGATTTGAGTCTCAGTGCGGAGAGCATTGACAGCATGTACGGGGCGTCCTCGGCAGTGGCTCAGCACCAGACCCTCAGCCGGCTACTACTCCTTCTGGTTCTGGCCCTAACAACAACGACGACGATGGCAACGACGGCGACGGGTATGATGCGAAAAACCCAGCTGCCATTGTTGCCACAAACACTGACACATGTTTGACACAGACGCGAAGTTGACAGCCCTGTGGCCCACCCGAACCCGAACATGGACTTCTTGCCGCTAAATCTGGAACTGAAGTCGAAGCTGATGATGAGGCTAAAGCTGATGCAGACGCTGAAGCTGAGGCTGAAGCTGGTGGTGAATCCGCAACAGAAATCTGTAGCTGTGGAGTTGCGATGATGATTGAGTTTGTCAATGCCAAACGTTACTTGGTGCTGATTTATGGCTGCAATGTGGTCGGCTCGGTCTTTAGTTCATGTTTGTCAACCAGATTACATTACATATACCCCAAGCTGATATATATATGCATATATTGTATGTGTGTATCAGAATGATGTTTAGCTTTTAAGTCAACCAGGCTTCCTAAATTTCCCCCGAATAAAACGCGTGCATGTTGAGCTGTTGAGAAATCTCTAAAATATTTAAGACTTTAGCCCTAACCAAATCAAAGTATCCATTGTAAAATAACGTAAAATATGCAAATCAATTACTGCACATGTACATAGAGAGCAAAGTATGGCAAAAGGGACATATGTAAGTAAAATATCTTTAGATGGGTGACATGGGGTTCCAAGGCTATTATTGTATGTGTATTATAAAATTTGTATAAACCAAAATGTGTGGGCATAATTAAAGAGACTGTATGTGTGCAAAGTAATAGTTAATTGCAATTTAATTAAATGCTAAAAGTGTATAATTTTGCACAACTATTCATAAAGAATTAGTCTGGCGAAAGGGACAACAGAAAGGAGCAGCAGAACATACCAAAAAAATAATCACAAAAAAATATCAACCAAAAGAGAGGCAAGAACCTCCGCCAAAATGCTCAAAACGTTATCAATAAAAATACATACCACACAAATACAAGCTCAGCAAAAGGCTGTGTTCCACAAAATATCCAATGAAAAAATACTCCAAAATGAATCCATAGTTCAGCCTCCTCCATTGCTCCTGAAAGAACCCTATCCAAGAGTTTCAAAAACATTTAATTCATATTAAAAAAAACAAAACACAATTTAAATGAAAAAAAAGACGCCATACATATCATTTACTGAAACATACTTAACATATTAAATACTAATTAAAAACGAGAACATTTATCGATCATTTTCGTGGGCATATTTGTTTCAAACAAACAATCAATACTATTAAAAAATGAAAACGTTATTTACAAAAATATAAATATATGAAAAAAAGGCAGGAAAAAAGAAAAAAAAAACCAAATGCTTAACAGATTAAAGTGTGCTGCAAAATTTCAAGCGCGTGTTAATCAGACATTTAAGTGGTAAAGAATTATAATTAAAACATTAAAATTAAGCAATGTGTATATTTCCAGCCGAAATTAAATTGTTAAAAAACGAAAATTGTATTGTATGAGTTAAAGTATACATCATATAAATATACATTTATAAAGAATATCTAAGTAATGTAAGCTTCACATGTAAATGGAAACTTGGCAAATGGACAGGAATATTTATAAAATAAATATGAAAAATAAACGTTAAAGCGTTAAGTCAACGGAATGAGTTGTATTTTGGTTGGGTTCTGGGGGTAGAAGATTATTTTTTAAAGGTGTTAAAATAGCAACGGAGCCGCGGAGCCGAGAAAGTATCAAAGAGTCCATTTGGGGGGAGATATATTGCTGCTCTATAACTATAGATACATACAGAAGCTATCAGATATTGATGAACATTACAGAAAGTATTGGAAATGAATTCAATTTATGAGAAGTAATTTCCTGCTCTCATTTTGAGAAAATATTTCGCTGAATAATTTAACAGTTGGCACCAAAAAAAAAAGAACAGCAAACAAGTGCTCCAAACATCACAGCAATGTTCCCACTTAACTGCAGTTTATTCTATGATTCAATTAAATCCAACAATATCAAGTTATATTACAGGTATCTGAACGCTAAATTTATATTTTATGAAAGCTCGTAAGCTTTTATTTTATTTCCCAAATTTCGCCTAACGACCTGGCAAATCATTTCCAAGCCCACACTAAATGATTATTGCTGAGATTTGATTTTGAAGAGAGCGCGCCCATCAAAAAGGCCAAAGAAGAGAAGCGCATAAATTACAAATACTCACTCGTATGCCGCCTGGACACTAAAAAAAAACAAATTAAAAGTGGCAACAAAATCGGTATAAAACAAAAGAAAAAAAACAAAAAAAAACCAAAAATACACGTACCTTTCATTAGAGGGAACTTTAAGTGCGGGCCAGCACGCAAAACCAAACCAAACCAAAGCCAAACGAAACGAAAACCCAAACCCAAACCGAATAGAACCGAAAAATACGAACAAAGCAAAGCCAAAATTAGAAAACACAACCAACTCTCGGGCAGGCAACTCTCGGGCAGAGAACTCTTCAAAAAGCTCAGGCTAATAAAAAGCCCTGTTCTCACTTTAACCGATGTCTGAGTGTGTGTATATATATGTACATACATATATAAATGTATATGTGTATATGTATTGGTAAGCGTGTGTATTACCAGTAGTTTTTATTACATTTGTTTCCAGGAATTTTCAAACATGCCAAAACAGGTGCAACCACATCACCATTCCGGCTTACGTGAGCTCCTAGCTTGCTCCCCTTTTTTTTAGTGCATTTTCATGGATTTTTCACTCCTTTTGTGGAGCAAAAAAAAATGTACACCACCAACCCCATCCCTAGGTAGGTAAAACATCTGACAGACATTTTTGCATATAATGCATATAAATCTCAAGGTTAAAGTGTTGTAAATATGCACTCGTTTGGCCCAAAAGCCATCGCTCGATGGTGCTGTCCCCTGTGCTTTCCCCACGATTCCCATACATTGACCCAAATAATTTCGATTTTAATAATGCCAAACTGCTAAGGGGCATTATGAGGTATAAAAAAAAACCATCACCTGAATGCGGTCAAAAGAGATCAGTTTTCCGCATGTAAAATTACACTGAAGGCCATTTAAAGCGTACATACATATACGGTGAAGTTGTGGTCTATATACATGGAAAGTGAGTATTTTTTAAAATTAATGAGCTTCATAAATCGCAAGAATATGTTACTTTACGGGAGTACATTAAAACGAGTAATCAATTGAGATAGAATTCAAAAAGATGTGCAACAGAATCATAATTGATTGGTTGTGTTTTGTGTTTATTTGAGTTTTAAATTCAGCTTAAATTCTGTTGCTTTCTTTTTTTTACGTTAACAATTTCTTAAATTGCATACCATAAACATTTTCCAAATACTCAGCTTCATTCTCCCCTTGGCAAGGCCATATCTAATTGCTTGCTTGCCGCACAATTTTCGCTGAAATTCAATTAACAGGCAACAATTATAGTAACTCTAACACAGGTTTAGATACGCTACCCGAAGCGAATTTCGTAAATTAGCATAATTACAACAAAAAATTGTGTCCCAAGCAAGTGGACCGAGGACCGAGGACCCACAGGAAGAGGAAGCCAGCGCAGTGGCGCCAGCTAACGTTGGCATATGGCAGCTGCTAGCTGCCAGCAGGACCTGCACACAATTAACATTACTTAAATACACATTAAGGTTAAAGACGCGCAATTTCTTCATGTTTTGAGGCTATTTTTTCAGCGCTGAGTTGTTTATCAGAGCACCCTGGGCAGGGGATATACGAAAAGAGCCACCAAAATTGCGTGACGCACCAAAAGAAAAGCATTTCAACGCACACAAAAAAGGGAAAGTAGAGCCCAGGGAATGCCGAGGGAGAACATAAGAGAGCGAACGAACGTTAAAGAGAAATGTCGCGACGGTGAAGTACTTTGGAATAAGCGGAAAATATTGCAATGGGAAGAAAAAGGGCAGTCCATGAGACAACTCATCTGGCAACTTGTTTTCTAAAATTTGTTATAAAAATAAAGAAATAAAATACTGAAAGCATATTTAATATATTTATTTAATTTAATATTTAATTCAATTGGAATATTTATTTTCGTCTATCTGTTGCATACAATGCATACCCTTCTACAACAATTACAGGGTATTTCAAACTTAGGTTCAAGCAGGACACAATGCCGCACCGAACCGCACCGCACAGGAAGGGCAATGAAAATAAACACAGTAATTAAGTTAATGAGCATTTTGAGATTTATTATTAATTTTCTTTTGGTCCCTTCCATTTTTTGTTTTTTGTTTTGTTCGCCTGCGTGGTGAAGGGGAAATCATTTCGAATATTCGTATTACAATTATTTGCGGCATTTTGATTTGCATTTAAAATGCTTCAAAGCCACAAATTCGCCCTAATCCGCATACATTTTTGGTTTAGTTTTCTGCGTGCGTGTTGGTGTGCTGTGTGTGTTTGTGTATCCGTAATTGTTATTTAAATGCTCTACAAATGAATTTAAATGTGGTATGATGCAAAACGTCAAACGACTTGAAATGTTTCTTTAATTTATGGCCCAGGCACAGGCCATAAAAATCTCTCATCGCATTAACATTTTGTGTCATTGCTGTGCTGTGATTATGGCATCATCGTATGAGTAGGGTTCCCATTAAGAGCTAGAGTTGTGTACAGCCCGAAATTTTACGATTTCGCATTAAAGTTTATGGCCCAGCAAAAAGAAAAGGAACAAATTCCAAAGTTTCTACGCTAGGGGTTGGGGGGCTTACCTAGAGAAAATTACTCATCGTCGAGATTCTATCTGCTCCAATCAATAGCAATTTATAGCCCCACAAAGGATTCCACTTAATTTATCAATTTACATACAATTCTGGCAAATGGTCTCGACCACAAATCCCCACTCGGAATCATTAGCTGGCCCCACAACAGATAACGATAATGATGAGAGGGCCCCCAAAAAGCGATTAACCAGGCCCACAAAACATGTTAACAAATTGCCAGAGCTTAGCTCAACAACAGGGCTTAATCACCTGAGAAAAAAAGGCAACCCACGCCAAGTGAGAAAAAGGACCACAACCCAAGCCTGTCATATAGCCGACATAATCATGTCGGACACTGGGCACTGGGCAGTGCGCTCTCATCGTGTAAACAAAACTACAATTAATCAAAGATTTTACCTAACCGGACTTTATTACACGAAGCTTTGGTTAATTGCATAAATAAAAGTCTAATGTGCAGGGTGGGTAGAGGAAACACACACAACAGCAGCAGCAAAAAAAAAAAAGGGGGCAAGCTTAATTAAGGAGAGCCTCCCCACAGCCTGCACAGCCGACACGATGACTCCCCATGGACTTGGCAAATAAATAATAAAAACACAAATTGACTCAAACACACAGCAGAATGAGCGGAGCATGGGTGGTGGAAAATAGAGGAAGGTAATGAAACAAACATTGGGGCAATGGAACCAGAAAAGACAGCCACATAATGCGGCAGGGATCTAGGACTATGATGGAAATGCCTGCGGCAATCTATAAATATAACAGTGCACATGGAAGTAAGGCGTAAAGGCTCAGTACTGACTTGGAATCAAAATTATTGACAGAAATACTCATCAAAAAAACATTCCACCTACATGTGCCTTAAGTTTCGCTCAAAGGATTGGCTATTGGCAGGCTCTTCAGGCGGAAATATCCACTTATATGAGCTGTCGGTGCTTTGTAATTAAAACAATTATAATTGCCCGAGTTGAGCATGGGATAAATGCACTGACAGAAAGACAAATTCCATGGAAAGAACACAAGTGAAAATAGTAGAGCATTGAAATAATTTTTCAAGCATAGCAAACATTTCTTTAAAATTCAATTTAGACACCCAAAAATGTGCTAAATATTGGCTAAATATTTTCTTACATTTAAGCTAATTCTATTAATAAATCAATATTTTTTAGTTTTTTTTTTAATGTTATTGCACAACATTGGATGCATTTTTAAAATATATAATGAACATTCTGAAACACAAAAATTACAAATCATTTGGCGCTTTTTTTAAATGCCACGATCGTCCGAATCGGACAATGGATCCGTGCTCGAATCCCACTCGTTCGGATTTACGTAAATGTTTGAGACGGTGCCGCGCAGAGTGTCCAGGCCCTGGTTGAGGGGCACCGGCATGGGGCGCGAGTCAATGTTCTCCATCCACTTCGAGTAGGCGGCCTCGGATAGCTGCAGACGCTTCTTCTCTTCCTTTTCCTGCTCCTCGCGCTGGCGGCGTAGCAGTTCGCGCTCTTGCTTCTGCTCCTCGATCTTGCGACGCTCCCATTTGCGGACGCGCTCTCTGGCCTCCTCTGGGGTCTCCTTGCTGCGAGAGGAGCTCGCCTGGTGGACTGGCGGTTTGTTCTTCGCCTCCCGCTGCTTCTGCTCCTCTTTGAGGCGACACCACTCACTGAACTTCTTCTTGGCGATCTCCGAACGCTCGGCGGTCTCTCGTGCCTGCTTCTCGCGCAGCTGCTTGGCGGCCAGCAGCTTCTTCTGCTCCTGGGCCGCTTTGCGCTGCTTCCATGCCTCAAACTTGAGGCCATCCCGCTCCTTCTTCTCCTCGAGGCTCTTGTAGTAGGTGGAGGTGGAGCACTCCGAGCCACTGCGACTGGCCAAACTTAGCGAGGGCAAAATGTTTCTGCGCCCACCCGTTGTCTGAAAGGCAGCGCCATAGGCGTGGCTCCAGCTGCACGTGGACTGCGAGAGGCTGTCCATGTTGTAGGTGCGACTGCTCATCATCTCGCGATCTGAACTAGCCTCAAGCAATTTAATGTCCTCCTGCGTGGCATTGCTAGTGATGTAGCTCCTGCCGCTGGCCTCGCCCACGCTGCAGTCGTTGTAGGAGTCAAGGCTGTCCGCATCGTTGAGGGGCTTGGTCTTGCCCGGAATAACAGTGGGCTTCAGGATGTCCCCCATGTCGCTCTCGTACGAAGTCTCACTGTGCGAATCCTGCTGCTCCTGCTGCTCCTCCAGTTCGCCCTCGCCAGCCGGTCTTGGTGTATTCCTGTAGCAGTTCATTATCTCTTCCAGGTCATCGCCATCAATGCTTAGAGCTGTCAACGCATCTCTGGCTTCCTCTGCCTCCAGTTCTTGGCAAAAGTTCATAATATCATCGTGATCGCTGTCCAGCAACCCATCAGCATCCTCTTGATCGGCCACAATGGTGTGTTGGGATGATGATGATGACTCCGTGTCCAAGTCCTCATCTGCAGTTGGTTCTGTGTCCTCTTCGATCGGCTTCTGGCTGCCCAAAAACCGTACAGTGGGCACACCAAAAGAGCGATTGCTGAACCCATCGATTGACTCCTCCGAATCGCTAACAATTTCGTTTGAATTTGTGGAACTCCTTCCCGATAACCCTTGATCATCCACCACTTTGACCTTCTGCTTTTTTCGCGCCTGAAAAGCCATTTTGAAAAAGCTCTCTGCGTGAGATAAGTAAAAATCAAAGGGAAATACTACAATAAAAATTTTTAAATAATTTTACCAGAAAAAAAACTTTAAAATGATTTTTACAAATTTTTTTGTTTTAAAACAAAAATATTTGTTGGTTGCCTGATTACGTTGTGTTTCTGTTGAATAATGTTCGTAGACTGATGGGAATCGAGTAACGTAACGAATGCTGTTTGTAAACTCCACAAACAGAGATCTCAAAAGTCTCTAGATGTGGAGTTTGCTTTTGTTTTGCTCAGTGTACCTTCGGGTATCCGAAAGCAAAATGAAAACATTTTAACTAATGACAAACAATTACTTAAACAACGCGTCGAATGGTTCTCTGGTTCTCCTCTGGTTCTGCGAGTCAGCGACGACGACAATGACAACGACGACGACAGGACAAAAGGTAATTAAAACACTACCCTATAAACGCAGATACACACGCATACAGACAGATACTGCCATTCGCACACAGACAGATACTCACTCCCTTCCTCACACTCACACCCACCCGTATGGGTAGTTCCCCTCACACACGTCTCTGGGTGTCTGAGCGTAAAGTTGCCGTTCGCTCAAAAATCGTTTGCTTTGTGTGTGTGTGTGTGTGTGTGCGTGTGTGTGGAATGTCCCTGGTCTCGTGGTTGTGGTCCTGCTCCTGTAGTTGTAGTTGTTTCGGGACCCAGTTAATGTGCGGCCCTTCCATTTTTAATGAGACTCCAAACCACACACAGCTACACCCACACTCCCCCCACACCTGAACGGACCTTGCTCAGGTGTAATAAAAAACAAGAAGTAATGCCATGGTCAGGTGACTCGACAATGAGATACCTGGTACTTAAGGGCAGCACGCAGGCAGGCAGGACATATCTCAGCTCCTCTGCTTTGAGAGATTGAAATATTTCAGGGGAGATTGAATAAATAAAGTTTGAGAGTTTCCTTTTTCGATTATATTGCCACAGATTACATGCAACAGAAACAATGCTGAGGTGGATGCAATATACCCGCTGGAAGGCTAACGAGCAAACCCCCACAGGGTACAAAAACTTATCGCGCCGCTCGCTTTCAGGCATTCTCTCTCTCTCCCTCTGTCTCTACCGCTTGATAGACATAATGAAATGATTTTTTATATCCCTAATTGTCGTGTATCGTCTGCCAAAATCTTGGCTCTCAAATTAAGAACAGCAACAACAAAAATACGAAAACCAATTAAGTTGGCCCTTTTTTGCCGCAACGAGCTGCCAAATGACTTGTCAAAAAGGGGGCGTGCCCTGGTTGCGTGTGTGTGTTTTATTATGGGTTCACTCACTGTTCCTATTCCGGGAATCGGGTCACAAAACCAAATGATAAAACAGCAAAAATGTCCAGTTTGTTGGCTTTAAAATATAAAAGAAACCAAAATTAAATCGTAGAAAGAGCAGAACTAGATTTTAAAGTATTTTAAAATATATTTAAATCGTTCAATTAATTGAGCAAAAATATTTGAAAAGCACGAATCAATGGCTGCTATTTTAGGGCTGACAAAGAGAAAAATCGTTATTTAAAATTACTAACTTTTCCACCTTATAATTTACGACAATCTTGGGAAATTTTGCAGCTGTTCAGTTTCTGATTTTACGCGTAAGATTGCGTGCCAAAGTTCGAATATTTCACGGATACAAGAACAAGTGTTGAATGAATAATTATTCCAATTGGATAAAGAGATGTCGAAATCGTTTAAAGCTTTTTTAATAAACACATGGAATATAAATATAGTGAATGCCACGAGCAAGAATCACCAAAAAATGATTCATCAATTAAATTTTCTACGTTGCTCATGAATTTCCCCATAAATTGATTTAAAAATTCTATTTTTAGGAATTTTGCCATGCATTTTTGTACGTTTGGCAATGCCCTAAAGACTCCACAGGTTGTCCAGCCATTCTTATTGTGTATGATGTGCTGGCGTCGCGTCAATTACAGCATTTCAGGCACGCACTCGAAATAAATTTTTATTTTTATTATTTATTTTCTTTATTTTGTTTGTTTTTGGTTTTGGTGTAATTATAATTTAATTTTTTTGTTCGCGCACGGACTGTTGGCAGAGCCAATGCCAATTGATTATTTTGTGCGTATTTTGTTGGCTCTACTGGAGGCGCACGTTTAATTAAAAACGTGACAATTTTACCTGTGGCCAATGCGGGGCATATTTCATACGCCATGTGTGACCGAAACCGAAACCGAGGGACCAGAAACCGCCACCCAACCGACCGCTGACCCAGCGTCACAGCGCATCGCGCGGTGAAGGGGTGTGGGGAATATATATATATATTTAAAATGTTATTTACAATCATAACAATGCCGCATTGCCGCCATCGAGTGTCGTTACATTTCACTTTCACCAGCCGCAAATTTAATTAACTCTATGAATACTCTCGCACTCGGATGATAATGCTGATGGCTCCGAGAGCAGCGCGATGCTATTGTATTTTTAATCAATGAAGCGTCAAATTGAACTGATTAATTTTTGCCTGTTTGCCAAATTGAACACAGTGTTGAATAAATACGAAATAATTCAAGGCAAATTATGACACACGCAACAAGGCAGATTATGATCTACGGCAGAAATATTCTACGCGCCCATAACTCACCTGCAAATCCTTTTGTGTGTCCTACTGCACCAATCCTTAGTGGAGAATGCTTCCTGCCGTCTTTCCTTTTTTTTCTAATTTCAAGTCCTGCAATAGAGGGTTGAGAGAGTTGAGAGAGTGTTGATTATATGCCTGCTACGATCCACGGAACGTTTTATCTAATTAAAATGTCAGCACAAAGCTTGACAGGAATTGAAAAGCCAATATCTTTGGCAATCTTTTCGTGATGGAACCGCTCCCCGGTGCCCCTCCTTGTGGCACCTCACGCACAAAAATGAAGTGCAGAAGCGAACCACAAACAAATCAGATAAGTAACTCCCTCCCCCCAAGACCAAACTCGGAAAACGCAGACCCAGACGCAGTCAATGTCGAAGTTGAAGTTGGAGACAGGCAACAACCTTTAGCAAGGAGTCAAGAGTCAACCTCTAAGTAAGCCAATTTACTTAATTGACTTATGGCCGAGAACGAGCAAGTTTCGACAGTTGAATGTTGTTTGGTGCTGCTTTTACAAGTGGCTGACTTTAATTTAACCACAAAAACCAAGAGCCCAAATGAAGCTGAAAATATTCCCAAATGAAGGTCGTCGCTGTGGCGAAGGAAGTGATGCAACGGAGCGGAGAGTTGGGAGTGTCCTAGAGAAGGAGAGGTCATCATAGAGCAGGAAAGCTCTGCAGAGCAGACATTAGAGTGCTGTGCACTGATCAATGGCGGTTCTCTGGTACTGCTGCATTTTCTGCTACTCTACTGTGGGTCTCTAGTGCCATTTATACTTTATAGAAGGGCAGTACATTTAATTTATGAGAGATTTATATTTTACACTATTTTTCGTAGCTGCATAGCTGCGCTGGCACCTTGGATTGTCTAGCCGGAAAGGTGCATGGAAAACTTGCAGCATACTTAAAGCTAAAACACTTTTACACATCCAACAAACTTTCGGCGAACTTTCCTAAATCTTTTTGCACCGATTTAACGCAGCTTTTCGCGCTCTCGATGTCAACAGCAGTCTGTGGAACGCAAGGCGAAACCGTCTCTCGACATCAATTAGCACTGGCCACGAGGCACAGGGCACAGACACAGGCACAGGCAGCGGCATCTACCTTCCAGCTACCGTGTCATATTTAATTAAGAAACTTTTCAACAACTGCTGATGAAATATTGCCGAAACCACGGAGCCTGCCTGCTTCTATCAATGGCACGAAAAAGAAAAACCAGGGGATAAATTATGCTGCCGAAGATGGGATAGCACGGGATGTACCCACACTCGAAAACAATCAAAATTTCAGTGTCGCAGAGCATGAAATTTCATTTGACATAGTTTCGGTGGGCCAAAGGCATTACATGTGAGTATAAGTGCGCAGACACATGGCAGACACACAGTCAACCACAAAAGTATGCACATGTGTGTGTGTGTGTGTGTGTGGGGGAGGGATGGGTGCAAAAGATATAGTGTGTAGAAATGTCTAGGGATAGAAGGTTGCAGTTACAGTTTGCCCCTAAGCCATAATTGGTTGCGTCAGTGCATAAGTCACGAGTTCGTAGCGAGTCCTTCGACTCCTTGTCGTTGTCGTTGTCATAACGACACTCTCACACACATACACACTTGTGCATAGATACTCATACATACGCTCTCCCACTCTGGCTCCAAAATGTTCTGCATTTAAATAAGATAAATGCAAGCGGCCACTAATTGAATTGCTGACAAGATTTTCCCCCTAAAAACCTTAGACTTAGGCACACATACAGAAACCTATGGAAATGTCTGCCTCTCTCTCCATCTGTGTGTGTGTGTAGAAATTTTGGTAATTAATATTTTCACAAGAGCGGAAATGTGAAACAAACCTGAAGTGCAGTAGTAAAGGATCAGCAACAGCAGTAACAGCCAGCAGCAAGTTTGCCCCTATCAGATTGTTCAACAACTTGGGCACTCTGTCCGGGTGATGGAAACTTTTTAGTGGCTTCCAAAGTTTCCTCAGCTCATGAATGGACACATGGGGCGGAGCAGGCAAGCGAGTGACAAGTGGAGATTGATGGGTGTGCTGTGCTGTGTTGTTTTGTGTGTTGTGGCAACTAATTTAGACGAAAATGAAGTCTATTGAATGCACTTTGCCTGCCTCTACCTCTACCTTGTGCAATTTTCAATCTATAAAGATTGGGCAAATAATATTTTAGCCTCAGTATCTCTCAGGTTTTTCTGCTTTATATCTCTTGTGGTTTTTTTTTGTACCCAACCCTCCTCTAATATCTTTAGTCCTTTAATCTTCCAACTGCTTTTCAGCTGCCTTCCCCTTCCCAATGATTTGCATACCTTTAGCATTTTTAATACTTTTAATTTCTAATATAAACAGCCTCTCACAGACAGACTAACAGCTTTTCCAAAGGGAGTCCTTCGGCCTGCCAGACAACAACGGAGTGGGGCTCCATGGGCAAACACTCTCCCCTCTGCTGCCCCTTGTGTTCTTTTTATTTTTATTTGCATTGCAAAAAAAAAGGGAAAAATAAGCGAAAATAAAACTGATTTCATTACCTTGATTAGTTGGTCTCTTCAAGTTCTAGCTACCTACCCCCCAACCAGCTGCCTGTTTTTCTGACTTTTTTTACAGCAATGGCATACAACCACACACACACATACACACTTCTGAAATCCCACGGATGCGCTTATGATGGCAGCCAGCAAAGAGAGAGAGGAAGAATGAGATGATGATGATGATGAAGTCTTCTGGCATTTTTTGGGTTCAATGCAAACATTAACCTCATTAGCATTCCGCACTGAATACTGAATACGGATACGTTTAGCTGTAGGTACATCCGCTGTACCTGTACCTTCCCGCCTTACTGCAGCTGTTTTTTCCTCTTATTTTTAATGGATTAATTTTAATAGTTTAAGGCGATTTGCATGTTTTCAATTGAGTTGTAAACACTTGTTAAGGGTTTTAAAGAGTTTTCCAGAGCATTTTTTGTTGCTTATTTGTGAGGCTAATTAAATAAAGTCGCTAAGCGAAATAAACTCGTAATTTAGTTCGTAAATTGATCTGCGGATTGCTTAGAAGTGAAAAAATAATAATTTTAGAAACAAAAATCTAAAAACTTAATTCGGAAAATAAAATTTAAAAAAATGGAAAATAGCTCTGGGAGCCTTAAGAACCCCTTTGGAGTTTTTTTTTATAGTTTTCAGCGTCTTGCCAAATGAACAAAACAATATCTAAC
The DNA here is from genome assembly GCA_018150905.1 of Drosophila ambigua. Classification (NCBI taxonomy): domain Eukaryota; kingdom Metazoa; phylum Arthropoda; class Insecta; order Diptera; family Drosophilidae; genus Drosophila; species Drosophila ambigua. The sequence continues at coordinate 21,005,772 of JAECWS010000100.1, forward strand.
TAACAAGTAGCACTTGCAAGTAGTAGAAGTAGCCCGTCCCCTGCATCACTAATTTATTTGCTACACTTTTCTACAATTTAACCAATTGCACTTGATGCCTCCTCACCTAACCTGCGTACTGTGCCTCTGCATCCATCCTACGCCTGTGCTCCCTTGCTGCAAGCTTAGTTTCTTGCCATCCCAGAGAGAAAGAAGCTTAATTAAGCATAATAGAGCGCTCATTTCGCTTGCAGCATTCCGTTGCAAGTTCTCTGGCCTCTGCAGCTCTATGTTTTTTTTTTTTCCTTCTTTTCCTGCCGCCTAAGTAGCTGTTGGTAATTTGTGCTTAGCCACACTCACAGACTAACGCCTCCCACTACCACTCGTCATAATAGAAAGTCCAATGGGGGATAGCCGCTGTGCTGTGTGGAGGAAAGGAAAAACTTGCACAATTTTAATTGCATTTCCGCTATTTTTGATGCCCTTTGAATTTATAATGCCCTTCGTTATGGCCTTTCCTTTTGAGCACTTTCTTCCCATCATCAGCGTCCTCGTCATCCTTGTTGCCTTCAGCCTTTTGGCACGTCCTGAGAAAAATAATTCAATTAATTACAAAGCGGACAGGTGTACCGGCAGCAGCTACACTTAATATTAATCATACGCACTGTGAACCCATGGTAAAAAAAACACCAAGGAAAAGCCCGGAAAAAAAGAAAGCAGAAAGCAGAGCCCCCTTGCTGATACGCATTTGTATCTAATAAACATGTTTATTTCATTAGCAGCATTACACATGCGGCTATTTCATTTGCTGGTCCCTGCCCCACGCCCTCGCCACCCACTCGGGGGACAACAATTCTCCCACAGACCCCAACGATTTTCGACATGAAAAATGCGTTCGCGAAATGTTGCCCCACTCATTCGTCGTCCGTCGGTTTATGATTTGGGAATTTTTTTGTTGCTGTTGGTGGTGCCACTAATGTGCCATAGCCGCCACGCATTTTTTTTCGCTCTTACACTTTCCCATTCCCCCTGCCTCAAATGGCTTTCCTTCTAGCCATGTTCTGGCTTTTCCCCACAGAGCAGGCTACAGGCTACAGGCTGCTGCGGCTGCTGGCTGCTACTGCTGGCTGCTGTCGACATCATTACAAATAAATTGAGCGTGAAAGATACATTTCGCCAGATACATTGACATACAGCAATGATAGGCACATTTCTACACAGGTTTCTCGAGGGATTGCCCAGGCAGGGGGCTGCTGGCTGCTGTTTATTCGAAAGGTTAAGTAAGTGAGTTGCTGGCTGCCGGTTCTGCGCTGCTTATTTGACTTTAAAATTTTAGCTCTGGCTTGTGGCACAATTTCGAGCAGTTTTAGCGTTGACTTGTGGCAAGTTTCGAGCAGTTTCGAGCTCTGCCTTGCGGCACACAGCTGGAGCATTCAAGTAGTTGCCACTAAAGCGGTTGGAAATTTATTTGCTGCAAAGTGTTGTGTGAAAAGTAAAGGCCTAGTGGTATATTTGGGTAAGAAATTGCAGGAAAATTTGCACAAAATAAAATGACTGGAAAAGTATGTAAGAAATATATAATAAAAAACTCCAACTTAATTCTCATTCCCAACAGATGCTCATTCACCAGGTCTCCCTGGTACCCATTATCGCATCAATCATTGCATCTATGAGTATCTCTGGTGGCATCAAATTTAACCTTGCCTCAGCTATTTAGCAATCAATTCAAATGCCGACAGGCCAACAGGCAAATCAACTTTAATCCTCATTCAGCTCAAAAGAGTCTCAAAATAAGCTTTCCTGCTTGTGATTAGCCTTTAAGGAAATCAAATGCCGTAAAATGATTTAATTATAATCCCCAGAGTATGGAACGACACAAAAATTCAATATAAATTCAAATTTTACACACGATGATGATGATGATGCCAGCCAGAGAATATATATATATCGTTACGAGTATGTATCTATGTATTTATTTATTTATCATACATGTTTGTATGTATTACATGTGCGACAGTTTCAAATTGCGAACACAAAAGTCAATTTGTTGAGTGGCAATTGGCAGGGAGGGACGACACAACGGTACACATTTGGCAGCAACAAATGTAAGCGTATAAACATAACCATGAAAGATATTTGATATAATAACATACGTGACCGCATTTACAATTTTCAAATCAAAATCTTAGGCAACAGCAGCAGCACAGGAAAGGAGCAGAGGGAGGAGCAGCACGGACGAGGCCTACTACTAGCAGTCACATCCATTGTCGTCTGTCTATAGGTCGTCGTGCATGCGAAATGAATTGAATGCTAAAATCTGAAGAGGTTCGACGAAGGCATGCCATCATGCTGTGAAATTTGTTAACATTTATGCATTATCATTTCCAGGGCTTATGACATTTAATGCCATCATCCATGAGATGAGTGCAACATGCAAGTGTGTGTGTGTGTCTGTGTCTGTGTCTCGGTGTGTGTGTGTGCTTGCCATGACATTATCATGATGCCGTTTCATGTTTTGCACAGACACTTAATGAGCATCGTCCTTGAGCTTAAAAATTCTGTTGCTGATTTTCTGCTAAATATTCTACGGCTCAAATATATATTGGCCTCTCTCTCTCTCACTCTCTCTCTCTCGCCATTAACAAGTTTTCATTAAACAAATTTATTTTAATGTGTTTTTTCACTTAAATAAATTAATTTCCGTTCCATGCATAATAAATATTTGCACGCATTTAGTTTTAATTAATTAAAACACATTTAAACATTAAATTAAATTTATAAAATTGCACACAGAAATGTTTCAGCAAATATAAAAATGTATTTTAAAACAAATATAAAAACACTTTAGCTAGTAGGCTTCGCTCAACATACTTGAAGTGAATCAAATGCCATATATTATATTTATAGCAAAATATATAGTAGACACATTTTTTGGATCAATGCTCAAAAATCGTTTTTAAAAAAAAAACGTTGGCACGCAGCTTAGTAATATATTTTAATAATAAAATTAGAAAATTATCAGGTGAGTACGGGGGGACTCTTAGTAGTATTTTTTAAACAATTTGTAGACAGTTTCATGGGCGCTGTTTTGGAGTTAAAATTCTGTTTCTCCCACTATTAATCCAATTATTTATTTGCTATTTTCTGTTCCCCACACACACAAAACAAAACACTAACTAATAAGATTTCCTCATTAACTTCGTTTTGAAAGCAATAATTCATAAAATTCATGCCCATGCTCTGGGTGGGTGGGGGGTAGGGTAAAATTAGTAATCGCAGTCGCAATATATGTCCAGGACTTTGCCCGACCATCCAATTAGGTTTCGTGGTGGTGTGGGTGCCCGCAATGTCATATTTTTGTGTGGATGTATACACACAATGCAATTTTTGACAGTTGCAGTGGGCAGACAGTGTTGGAATTGTGGTGGAGTGCATATATGGGAATTTTCACTGTGGTTCTGTTCGGTTCGTTCTATGAACGCGGAGTAGTCGGTGGAGGGAGTAGTAGGAGGACGTTGGTAACGTGGCGTATAATTAACAATAATGAAGTCGTAAAACCGCAATGCAATCAGCGATGCGCAAAACACAGATACACACTCACACACACTCACGCACACACGCACAATGGAAAAGCCAAATGGCACACAAAAGGCGGCACAAGTGGGGTCGGGGAAACGACCGCCCGCCCACAGGTATGCACTCTGCCTTGAAGTCAGGGTCATACGGACATTATAAAATATTTATAAACCATTTGCACGCATAATTAGTCTGTCATTAAATTTGGAGATTTTCGCCATTCCTCTCTCTCTCTCTCTCTCTCTGTGTGTGTGTTCGCGGGTGCATCTGTGTGCGTGTGCAGTCTGCCAGCCAGCCACAGGATTCACAAACAGAATCTGCTGATACCCTAAGGAGATTACATTAGCAGACCGAAAATCCTATCATTTTAATGGGATTTTGCATATTATTTTTGTGTGTTTAAAGTTAGAAAATGTCCCAATAAATGTTAGCTATATTATGCTTTAATTTGTTAATTAACCAACTGCAACTAAAGGCAGTTCTATAACCCAAATCACAGTCTTTAATACGTTCCTTGAATAGGTTTAACCTATTTATTTACTGTTAGAAATGAAGCCGCAGAATAAATAAACAATGTTTAATGAGCATAAATTATATATTTCCCCCAAACTACAAGAAATCAAAACCAATGATAGGTTTAAATAGCAGAACTACCCTGGTAATCAGTTTTGCCCTGCGTACACCATAGCCATAGCTCACAGTATTACAAGTACAAGCATCATTACATAGTAATTATACCCTGCCTACCATCAAGGTTGAGTCAGTAGGGAGACGACCCATAACCCAGAGATCCAATCGAGAGATGCAGACGAGACTGCGGTGGGGGAGCTGACTGTGGGATGGGTAGTCGGGGCTGTGGGCAGTGGGCAGTGCCTCTGCGGGTGGCTCGTTGAAATGTCATGTCATGTTGGGACAGGCGTCGGTGCGTTATGCATTGGCCTCCCTTCGTATGAGTTGTGGGGGGCTGGACTCTGTGTGTGTGTGTGTGTGTGCTACTGTACATGTGTTTGGCCATAAAGTAATCAGCGGAAATGTCAATGGGCCGCCGCCATTTACTGATGTGTCGGCAACTGAGGTTTACACCGTCCGCAGCCGCTTCTGCGTCATCGCGTCATCCAGCATCCGCCATCGTCCAGGTATTCTTTATGTGTGTATATATTGTCCTGACCTGATGTTGTTTTTTCGAGCACACGGATCGGATCGGCTCTCCACTACGCTTTTGGGCCATTGTAATTAAAATTTGCTCGTTGCATATGCAAGGGGCGATTGGCATGGCCGGCAGGCCAGCCAGCCTGCCTGCCGGTTTAATTGTGTGAATGCCTGTCTTTCACGCAGTCTCTACCTCACCCGCCTCTCTCGCTCTTTGTATCTCTCCCTGTGCCGTGGCAAATATTTTATGGAGCCACATTGATAGGCGGCTTATATGAGAATCGGAAGCAGCGGACAGCTCACACAGCAATTCAGGTGAAAAGAAAGACAACAACACACACGCAAAAGCGTGGCTAAAGTGGCTGAAACGAACGATAATATACCCATTAAACGAACAAAAAAAGAACTGATGGTCGTTCAGTCGAAAGGATTTCCCTTTGCAGTTCTACAGCCCCCCCCTCTGTTAGCCCCAAAAAATGTAAATATCTACTGTCTCGATGACATTGGGGAAATCTGTTGCCAAGTAGCAGATCCTTCATCAATCAAGCTACTGCCCCCACCCCTCCCTCAAAATACAGACACAGAAACTCATTTTTTGTACTCCACAGGAACACTCATATGGAAAATACCCGGGACATGACATTCTGTGGCCGAATCAATGCGAAGGGTCACTTTATACCCTACAAAGAGGTCTTCACGCATACACCGGCGGAGAAGCAACTATCTAAAATATTTGCCACACCCTCCGATAGCCGCGCCAAGGGGGCAACTGTGACGGAAGCCCAGAGACCAGCGAATACGTATGGCTGTACATTCCCATTGTCGCCTGAATCGCATCGTCTGGGAACAGCGAAGGGATCGCCTACAGCTTCCATTCACAAGGATCCTCGCTTGAGCATTAGGATCCGAAAGTCTCCATCGTCCAAGAAGAAGCGCCTGATAAAGGGATCCTTGGCCATTCACAAAACTTTGTCCCCAGCAGCGCCTGGCAGTGCTCCAGTCTCAACATCGTCTAAAAGTTTAACTAAAAGCAAAAGTATTAAGCGATCTCCGGCTCCAGCTTCGACGGGGAATACTGCAGAGAACATTAAGCAATCATTGGATAATCCCAACCCTGGTAATAAGCGCAAGAAGCAGCTCAAAAAATCAGCATCGTCAGCAGCCCCAAAGGGGAAATCTCGCAAGGGCCTGCAGCAGTCACCAAAGGTGGACAAATCATATGTGGTAATGGTTGGAGATAATCAGATGCAAATTACGCAATCGTTGGATATGCGTAAGTCGGCGTTGTTAACATTCGCTGATTCTCGCAAGAAGCGATCACCAAAGCCGCAGAAATCCGCCTCTTCCCAATCGCCCAAGCGGGCAGTCGGTGGAAATAATCGCATGACGAGTAAAGCCTCATTGGAGCTGCACAAATCTGCCTCTTCAGCATCCCCAGATGAGACACCTAATGAGGATTCTCGCATGGCCATGAAGCGATCCTCAAAGCTGCAGAAATCTTCGTCTTCTCGTGCAAAAAATCGAAGGAACAAAAAACAATCACTGGAGATGCAGAAATCCCCAGCCCTATTATCGCCTGAAGAGTGTCCCAAGCAGAAGCGATCGCTGGAGAGCCGCACATCTCCTCCAGCTGCCTTATCGCCAGATGTTATAGCAAAAAAAGATTCTCGCATGAGCACATCAGAGTTGCTGCAATCTCCGAAAACCGCTTCGTCGGCAGAGAACTTTCCAGGATCCCCGGACTTTTCACCCATATCGTCGCCTGATATGAACTATAACAGCGATATCAGGCTGTCGCTTTCGCCCTTGTGCTCCACTGCCTCCGGGTACGAGTCGCCTGGGTCGCCTGGCATTTATCGCATGACCAGGCAACGATCATCAGAATTTCATATATCGCCATACACATCGTCGCCGGAATCATGTGTATCCAATAAGAAGCGCTCCATCTACGATGCGACATCCGATGAGCGGCGTAGTAGGACAAAACTTTTGAACTTGATGCATGATTCATATCTGCGAAGTGCATCCTCCTCGCAGCCGGAGGATGAGGACGCCTACGACTTCGATACTCCCACCAACATCAAGCGAAACGGGCAGAGCAATCCCACATCCCAGAAGGGAACGCCACAGACTCAGAAGGTAACGCCCAGGGTAAGGCTCGCAAGGCATTTTCCATTCTACTTTGAATTCTCTTCACAGCAGCAGTGCAAATCCAAGGCCTGGAACTGGACCTTCGACGAGTGGTTTGCATACAAGAAAAGGGAACGGCAGTTGGAGCAGCAGCGCAAGGAGCGAGAACGCGCCTCCAGGGAGTTTATGAAGGCAAAGCGCAAGGAAATATCAGAAGGTGTCTACCAAATGTGGCTGCGGAATAAGCAGCGCGAGCAAGAGGCAAAACGCATTCAGGATCACATGCAGCTGGCGGCGCTCAATGCGCAATCTTCGCTGAAGAAGAACCCCATAAAAGTGCCCGTGCGCAATATACCCCAGGACACGATCAACCAGGAGCTCGAGTGTTGGCGCCTGAAGAAGATCGAGATACAGAAGGCCAAGCGCCGGGAGCAGCAATTGGCGGAGCTCAAACATGAAGAGGAGATATTCCATCGGCGAAAGAAGTCCGAAATGGCCCTCAAGAAATGGTTCAGCACCGTCCACACAAAGCCCAAGCCGGTGCCAATGAATCAGGGCGTGGACTCGCTGCGTGGCACCATCTCCAAGCTTTATGTGAATCCCCAACCCTGGGTGGCATGTTAATAAACCCCCCTACCACATATTTTATGCAAAAAAAAAAAAATAAATTCGTTTGTTTAGATTTTAAAAAAGTAATAAAATAAAATTAAAAATGGAGCGCAGCATTTCTGTATCCTTATTAGATTTAAGTACAGCAAAATGGAGTGGCACAACTCCTAAAATCCTGGCTAAATCCGCTGCTCCAGCTCGCCTCTTTTTGCATAAGAAGAGAGCCATATTTCACGACCTCTCACGACCTGAGAACAACAACGAAAAAAAGGTGCCAGTCGCAAGATAAATCGCCTCGTGTTTAGTGGTTAAAACAATGAGAATTCCCAATCCCAATCCGCTCGAGCGGGCCGCTTGCTGTGCCCATAAATAATGCAATGGAGAAAAACCCAACGACCATTCAGCCATAAGACAAAGACAAGGACAGGTGCAACAAATGGGGCCTGGTGTGGCGTTGAGGGTCATTGGAGCAATCGGTGCGGGGGGTGTTATGCTCAGACAATGAACCGACCAGATATTTATCACACTGATGTCGTGTGATCAATAACCAGAAGGCGGCAAGGGGTGCGCAGGGCCAGCATGCGCGATGATGATGAGTGATGTGCCGGGCATTGAACAATTGCCAACGAAAGGGAAGGAATAAAGTGGATTAGAACAGCGAAACAAAACTGAAAGAAAGAAAAAATACAGCTTGAAGGCAAACTGAAAGATAGACTGAATATTTGGTTAGCATATAAAAATCCAAAAGGGATAGAGAGGCTTATCGTAGGAGTAGATAGACCAAAGATTACCAGAATTAATTAATGCAGAAAAGAAAATATACATCTGCAAATATCTTTCAGTAAGCGAAAGATATAACCCCAATCTGCCTGACTATCTACCTATCTACCTATCTTTCCTTCTTTACATGACTTTGCTCGGATATTGCCACACCACGCAGTCCAATCATGCATTCAGCCTTACACACAGTCAACAGAGTAGAATGAGGGGGTTCGATGCGGTGCGGTGTGGTGTGCGGTGTGGCTCTCCAATCTGGCCATTACTCCCTTGTTCCTGGTCATGTGACTATCAAGCCGAAATGCACACTACAATAATATCAAAGCGAAAGTGCGTAAACAATGCAAACAACAAGGAAACGACGAGACTCTCAGTGACCGACCCTGCCAGTGCTCACCCACTCTCCGGTCTCTCCCTCTCTCTCTCTTTCGCTCGTGCAACAATAACATGCGTTGCAACAACAACAACAACAACAGCATTAAGAAGATGAAAACAAACAGCTCGGCTGGCTACAGCAACAGCACAGCAAAAGCAGAGGCAGCCAGCAGGCCGCCAGCAGGCAGCAACACAAACTAGTTAGTGCAAACTACATTGATGACGAATAACATGCTTCAATACCTTCCAAATTTAATCCTGCCAATGCTTCGGCAATACACCGCTTTCCCCTATTGCCCAGACATCATCATCATCATCCATGGACAGCCTCTCTTCACCCTCACCATCAGCATCAGCATCATCATCATCTCTCTATCTGTAGGACACACAAACACATGGAAGAGTAGGCAGTACGGCCGGGCCCAAAATGCACACTGGTTGGGGTCAAGGGGAAAATCAAAGCAATAGAAAAAGTTAGACTTAAGGTAGACAGCAGAGACACTCTGGCACGTTTTTGGTATCACGCGTCATGGAGCAGCGCTCCTCCGCGGCGCCTTTTTGGGTCTATTCTAAGCCGGACTTTTATTGAATTTTATTTAAATAATTTCCTTGCAAGCCTATCATTTCCCGCTTGGAAAAGTTCCTAAAAAGTAAACCAAAAAGGGAAATAGATCTCGCCATTTATGGAATATCTCGACTCACTGTCCATTCACACATGAGGGGCGTGTGTGTGTGTGTGTTTGTGTGTGGACAGGAAACCAAACCAACGTTGACCTCATCAAAAGGATTGCCAACGTCTTTTTGGTCTTTTTGTTTGCCAAGGCCTGTGCGCACACGGCCTTTGACTTTGGCCAAAGGGGTGGCACTGGGGTGGGGGGGTTGTAGTGGTAGTGGTAGTGCAAAAACATGGAGTGTATTCCAGGGGTTAGTAGTACTACGGCCAAGAGCTGGCAAATTGTGCAAATGAACTTTAGGCCTTTGGCTTTGTTTGTTTGCATTTCGGGTTTTGCCATCCTAAAATCTCTAGATTTCCCATCTCCCATCGCCCACTTGAAGAGGCTACCAGAAAACATGCTTTATTTTATTTTGAACAATATAATTTTGTGACTTTACAACACAGACGGACACACACACACACACAACAGTCCAGTGCTATGGGAACTTTGACCACTTTTGTGGCAATAATTAATAACTTCCAAACGAAACTATATTTTTGGTTTAGTTTTTGATATGAGTTTATAATAGTAAAATGAAGGTTTTTGAAAAAATGGTTTTTTCTAATGAAATCACATTTTTTTTTTTCTCAGACAAAATTAATTTTTTTGTGAACATGTTGAGAACATTTTATTTTATTACAGAGGGCGTGGCACGCCTTAAAAAAATTTTAAAAAGTGAAAATTATTATTTCTGGTAGCTTTTTCACAAAAATTTTAATCAGGAAAAAAAAAAAAAAGCAGAAACACAATGTTTTTAAATGTTTTTTTTTTAGAATTTTTGCTACTTTTTTGCTGCTACTCCAAGTTAACAGATGAGATAATAGTATTGAAGAAAAACCCCCCCTAAATTTTCTCTTTTCGCCCATTTTAAAATTTTTTTCGAAACTTGGCACCCTCTTCTCAAAATCCCCCCACAGGAAGAATCTTGTTTTCTTTTTATTCTTTTGAATGCACTAAGTTTTTTTAAATTTTCCACAATTTTAAAAAAAAAAATAAGTAAAAATAAATAATCAAAAAAAAAAAAAAAATTTTTTTTTTTTTATTATATTTTTTAAAAAAAGTTTTTTTTTTTTTTTTTTTTTAAAAACTTACATTTGGTTGTAATAAACTTTGACACTCCGAAAAGATGATAAATCTATCTATAAAAACTGAGCACCTTGCAGCTTAGCTTACCGTTTGCAAAATATTAAGATTTCAAATTCAAAATTGATCGGTTTTGCTCCGTACTTATTTCAAAATTTTGATTTTAAAAACTCAAGAAAAGTCGAAAACAACATTACCCTTTGCTCTTATATTTTTGTGTGGAGATACATCAATTAGGCGTCGATCGAAGCATTGTTTATAAAAATCGATGGAGAAATGACTCAACAAAAATTGGTTGACCAAACCTCCAAAATAATTTATCGTTTAAATCGTTACTGCAGTCCTAATGGTTTTGTCTAAGAATCAAGATTGTAGAAGACGGACGAGTCGCGGATTACCACTATGTACATTTGAACAAGAATTGAATTTTCTACAAGATGCAGTAAAGCCTATGTTTCCAAGAGATGTCACTTTTTTGTACGCCTCTTCAAAGACACATTTTGTCACAAATTTAGACTTGTTAAAAAGAGTCATTAAACAAAATTATAAGCACAATTTTAACAGTTAAAAAAAATAAAAAAAAAAAAAAAAAAAAAAAAACCATTGTAAGAAATCAATTAAATTAATGAATTTATAACTCTTTAGCCTTTTTATAAGGAAAAACAAATTTTCCCATAATTCGATAGCAAACAGCTGACTTTAACAGCTGTTAATTTAACAATGGCGCCCCCTTTTAATTTTTTTTTTTTAAATTTAAAAAATTATAATATTTAAAAAAAACAGGTCAACAAATATATTATTTTAACTACTTTCGAAAAATGAGTTTTGGCCAGAAAAAGTGGTCAAAGTTCCCATAGTGTAGTGTTGAAAATCTAATGAAAATAGGCAGAGAGAATTTTGCTACTTTTTTGCTGCTACTCCCACTCCCATTCCACGCCCCTCCATCAGCATCCAACGCACAACAATTGAAATCTTATTGAGTTTTCCTGTCCTCTGCAGTTTCAGAGCTTCGCTTCGCTTCGATTTTTGCTTACCGCTTCTCCACTCTGGTGTTTTTCCTCTGCAAATTGTTATTTGCCAGCATCACCCACCCCAATCCGCACACACTCTCCATGTGTCCTTTTCTGTATCGTATTGGTTTACAAAATTGGTTAAACCCTATTTGTTGGCACAATTGTATAAATTGACTTTTCAAATGGTTGATGATAATGTTGCTGGCGAATATACGTACATATGTATGTGTGTTGCATATATGTATGTACATAGAAATCCCCAGAATGTAGCAGAGTAACTATTGTTTTTGCATAGATCAGAGTGTGCGTGTTGATTGCATAAAATGTATATATCAGGCAGTTATTTTTGGGTGCATAAAGTGAAAGGTTTAATAATAAATTTAGTTTTTTCAAGGCACCAAAAAGTTAAGATAACTTTTAAGGATTCATCTCTGCTTAAGCTACCAAATTCGTTGCTACTTAGGATCAAATATTTTTCGAAAAGCAACTTCCACATTCCTTGAATTCCTCTTATTGATTCCTCATTGAACTCTCACTTCAAATTACAATTGTAATTACTGCCAATAATCAGCAGAATTCCAGTGACTGCAATTATCCACTTGATTTTCTTCACTCGAACAATTGCAAAGTCAATTATGGGAACACTTTTAAGTAGATCTACTCTTACACCAGCACAAAAACGAGTACGAACTGTCATTAGCACGCGAAAGAATTTTCAAACAACAATTAATTAAGAAGCAAATTGAAATTCATGACTAGCGCTAATCAGGCGCTCACATTTACATGAAACCAATACCCGTGCTAACATGGCGCAAAAAAAACAGAAGAAAAACTATTAAAGTGCTGAAGGGAAAAAAAAGCAGGAGCAAATTATGTCAGCAATTAGGCAGGGGCCAAGCCGTGGGGTATGACACTTGAAAGAGACGTACATGGCGGGACATGCGGATGGAGTTGGGATAGTGGCAGCAAGAGGATTTCAATGTAGCCAAACTGGACTGTAGGACATCATTAAAAAGTCATTTACATGCAGGGCTAGGCTCTGCGTCGCAGGACATTTAGTTGGGAACGAGGACGGGACGGTACGGGACGGCCACTGACTCGCAGCTCTCTCGGTGAGTGACTCCGGACGGCTTGTTAATTTTAGATTTGAAACACGTTTCCAACTCAATTTTATCGCATGTTACGCCTTGCTGCCTTTTCGCTTTACGCCCAATGCAAACAAGCTGCGGACATTTTCCTACAATTTTCCCTTCCATATACTCCGCGTACTCTTCAGCTGCTGCTGCTGCTGCCCCAGCTGCTACACGCTGCGTTTTCCAGCGACGCTTCTTCAGGGTACAAAATACCAGTGGCATTGCCTACTGTTGGTTAGGTTTTCACCGATTTAAATTCTATCGGTTAAAAACCGCACGTGCAACACACATTTCCCTACGCCCCGCACTGGACTTGCTCTCCCCGCTCCTTCGGTCATGAATTTTGATTTCAAGTGTCGCCATCGTCGTCGTCGTCGTAATTTCTATGCGGAAGAAAGCAGCGACAGGACTGTGTGGAAAGGGGAGGGGCGGACTGGTCCAATTAGAGGGCGAAGGTATAATTTATGCGCTCAAGAACCTTGCTACAAATTGGCCATTGTTGCCGTTGCCATTGATAGGTCTTTCCCCGATTCCTGGCCCTTCCATCTCTCCACTGCTTTGTAGCGGATTCCGATTCCCACATGCTGCTGCCACAATGAAAAGTTGAACAAAAGCCTCCGTTCACTCGACAAACTTTTAATATAATTTTTCGCATAATATTTTCTCAGTTGGAAAACAACAAAAAAATGCAGGCAGTTTTTGGCCTAGGCCGGGGTCCTAGGACACCTGGCTGACCGCACGCATGGGAATTTTGGCAGGTGGCCGACGGACAAGGACAGTACTGGAGTGGAGTGGAAAACTGGAAAACTCATAAAGCTAATTAAGAATTGTGCCAAAGTTGCTCGGTCTCTTAGGGTGGCCATACTTTTGGCACTCTCTCTTCGTCTGTCTGCGTCCCTCTCTGGGTATTTGTTAAATTTATTTAAAGCCGTCAAATAAAATGCATATTTATGAGCGGGGAGTTTTGTTTCTTATTTAATTTAAACAATTATGACTTGCATAATAAGGCAAAGGCTTAAGGGGGTTACTTTGGAGATTACACTTTGGAATAGGACTCGTTGCGTCTTTCAATCGTTTTTCTTACAGAAAAATCGCTTACCGTCTCTTATTCTCTCCTCAAACTTTTACGCACTCGCGAAACGAGCGTAACAGATATTTTACACCCACTGGCGTTAACGGTGCCTACATATATACATATGTACATACATTTGTGTGTAGATAATGTGCTTGTCAGGCACAGAATTTCTGTTTTTCACAGAAATAACTCTCTCTCTCTTACTTCTGTTTCTGTTCTAATCTCTTTACACTGCCGTGCGCTCACTTAAAAATGAGAGCGCTTCCCCTCCCTAAGTACCATTGTGATCCATTGCTGCTGATCTCTCCGCTAAATCTCTCCGCTCAAAAAAAGCTTACTCAAGAAGAAGAGAGACAGCTTAAGAGCGACTTAGTTCACTGCTTAGTGGTTCAACGCGCTCAATTGCTCCTATTCTTCTATGCTTAATGGAACTAAAGCTTTGAAAGTAATTCAACATTTCCTTTATTTGATTATAACACCTTCTTCCTTCGGAAGATTCAAGATTTACTGCTTAATCCCACGCTGCAGCGTATCAGCGCGCTGTTAACAAAAGTTTTTCTATTTTCTAACAAAATAAATGCAGAACTTGTGTAAGCAAAGCAGTTCCTCAGTTGTTCTGGGAGTAAAGTGGCCTTTTGAGATGCCAGCAATTGCCAACAGAAGGGTATAAACACTACTTTGATGGCAATTTTGCATATTTACTTATGCAACATGAATACACGGATACATGGACGCTTTTCCCAGTTGACCAACTTTCGCAAGAGCTGGCAAAAATCTTTATTTAATCAGGCATAGTTTGGAAAAGTTGTACGAGTGCCCGAGAGGAGAGAGGGAGAGAGCACAAAAGTTTTTCGAGCACTGCTTGCCTGGCAATTGTTTTGCACAAAAATGTCTTTTGACATTTTGTGTGTTTGTGTGAATATTTGTCGCAATCAAATAAAAACTTTTCAGCAAAGGCAGCAAATGATTTCCCAAAGGGAATGATGATAGGCTGTAACCGTACATAAGCCTACGGCAGCTACTAGAAATTTGGGTTGAAAAATCTAATAACTGTTAAATCACCTGCAAAATGTTCATTTCACAGCGCTATAAACACGCACTCGAGCGGGGCTGGGGGTGGGTTCGTTGTTCGTCGTTCGTCGCTCGTCGCCCGTCCTTAGACGACTTAAACACTTACAAGGACTTAAGCACCTTTTGTTATTTCACCTGCGTAGCCCCCTGTCTGTCACTTTAATCTGGTTGCCGCACGCAGCAGCAGCAGCAGCAAAGGCTGAAGGAACGTAGCAAAATCATGTGAAGGACACTCACTCACACATGTTGGGAAAAGTTAGCATGGAAAAGTTATTAACACGCGGCTGCCGACTTAAATAAGTCATATTTCCTTCGCTTTGGCCTGGCTCCACCACTGACACGACGCTCTGACTGACAACTGACTTGTTTCTGCTGCTGCTGGCAAAGCGAGGCCCTGGCGCTGTCCTGTGGATTGCTTATTAATTGCACGACTGCTGCCCTGAAAGTGAAAGCTCAGCGCTGCAAAAGTTTCCCCGCATAATGTGTGGAATCTGTCTCAAACCTGCGCTGATGGATGAAATATATATATGGCCCACTTTAGCAGGGTTAATGGGGTTAACTAAAGACCAAATACTTTGGGTATTCCCTTAAAATGTGTACCCAGTCAAGTGGAAAAATTCGTATTGGCATGCCCAGCATTAAAACTCCACCGCGCTACTCCACTCCATAAATAATGATATATGCCAGAAAATTATCCCTCGAATGACATTTTATCGACACATCTATCGATGAACCGCATTTGTGTAATACAGCCAAAAACTAATGGAATTTCATGTTGATTCCATGGGGGGCAGCCTGCCCCATGGATTCAGCAATTTCCATCTGCGTCTGTTACTCGATAAAGGTAAACCGTGTTGCAGACGTCGCGTCGTCGTCGTCGTAGGCGTTGTGCGACTTGTTTGTAAATTATAAAATAATGTCGGTTGCATGGCCAACGATGTCTGCTGCATGCTGTCTGTTTTTTGTCCCCCCCCACCCAGTTACTTGTAGAGTTAGAGGGCATATTATGCCAGAGGAAGGCTTACTTCTGTCAGGCAGTAATAGAATCTGAAGAGCCCTATGATCCTGCCTTACATTTCGCCCAAGAATATATAGAAATAAAATTAAATATTAGCGGGTATTCCATAGTCGACTCCATAGCTCCACTATGTCTGTGTGTGTTTTTTTGCATGCGGTTGCAGGCTGTGTCTGTGTGTGTGTGGCAGGAGCGCATGGAGCTGTGCAATTTTTATGCCCCGCTCGGCTAAGTGGCACATTTTCGGCTTAGCTTTTAGACATCACGACTACCCACGACGACTACTACTGTGGAGTACAACAGCCAGTTTTGTGGCTACTGCGGCGAGACGAAGGCTTGCCCCGCCATGGAAGAAATGAAGGCAGGGAAGGCAGAAGGGCTGCTCCTGCTCTGCTGCCAACCTCTTGCATGTCTGCGCCGCCGCCATTGCACTCGACTGTCGACTGTCGGTGCTGTCAAATAACTGACATTACCTCGAAGCCGCTGCTGCCACCGTTACCACCGTTGTTGCTGTTGCCGCCACCGCCGCCGCCATTGTTTTCGTCATCGTTGCAGCGTCGCGTCGCACACATTTCGTGACTTTGAACAATAAAAAATTTCGATTAGAATGTAAAAGCGGCAACCAGCAACAGCGGCAGCAACAGCGGCAACAACTGCAACGGCAATCAAATTGTGCGAGGCCGCCTGCCCCGTCCCTGCCGAAAGTGCAGGTGCAGCCGTATAATAGCAAAAAATCGCTAAATTGTATATTAATAGAAAATGAAATCTAACAAAAAAAAAACAATTCAAAGCAATTCAAAACTTTGCGACTTTGTAGTTGGGTTCGCAGCGAGCGGGGGGAAACCAAATGTTGGCAGACCAATTTTGGGTCTACCATTTGGTGTTACAGTGGC
This sequence comes from Drosophila ambigua, assembly GCA_018150905.1. Taxonomy (NCBI): domain Eukaryota; kingdom Metazoa; phylum Arthropoda; class Insecta; order Diptera; family Drosophilidae; genus Drosophila; species Drosophila ambigua. The sequence continues at coordinate 21,022,366 of JAECWS010000100.1, forward strand.
AAATTTTATGCTCAAATTGGGGAGAATTTTCAGCACTTATTGATACAATTTCTTTGTTTAAAAATTCTACAACTAAAATCAGGAAAAACATCTTCATTTTTAATCATTTAATAAGTAGCTAAATTCCTGAGCAGTCCAAGCTAAGCCAAGCTTATAATTTCGTATACATATATCAATAAATAAGTCTTTAGTCTGCTCTACAATTTATGGCCTACTCATATGAGCCGTAAATTATTTTTCACACCTATTTTCACACTTAAAAGAAAATAAATTTGAGCTACAAAGTAATCGTTGCTTTTGCTCCCAAGCTTATTATGGAATTGTTTTAAAACATTTCGTCATTCTATCGTTCGACACACAGCAACACAACACACGACAAAAAAACGCTCAGACAAAATACAAAATAAATACATTCAAATATTCCCATTACTTCCGAAGAATAGTCTCTCCGCAGACTACGTATTGCAATAGTTTGGGTTCAGTCGTAAGTACAGCAAGTCTCTGAGTTCTTTCATCCAAAATACTCACTTAAAACTGCACCCTGAACCCATTCAGAAGCAGCGCTGACACCATGGCCTTTCTGGGTCGCCTCAATAATCGCGGTGTTCTGATCAATTGCGGGATCTTCAGTGACGGTCGCTCCAAAGCTGGCAGCCAGCCAGAAGAGGAGCTCACAGATGCCAAGCTACCCGTGGGCAAAGCATCGAGAACTTTCATCAAGACCTACGACGATGGGAAAGCCGTGCCGGCCATGGACAGGCGCAGCAAAGTGCGCTATGTGGGCAGTTCCATTTCGGGCTCGGATGGCAATTCGATGACCGAAACGGATGTGTCCACACTGCGCTACTCTACTGAGATGGAAACGGAAACGGAGACGCTGTGTCGCCAGCAGGAGGATGACAGCCGAAGCAACTCGAATTCCTCGCACTACGAAGAGACCATGGGCATGTCGCTGGGGGATTTGAGGCTGGACAAGGACTCCACCACATCGATATGCAGCTGGGACGAGATCATTTCGAAGGAGCAGAGTTCAGGGCCCTCCATCGATGACGATCCGTGCGTTAGCATTCCCTCGCTCAAAATACGCTCCAGATCGGAGACCGAAACCGAATCGGAGGTGTGCTCGGCCACCTACAGTCAGACGATCAAGACCCTCAAGCTGGAGCGGCCGGTCAAGGAGGCCTACGACACGTGGCTATCGGCGAAGCGCGTGCAGCAGCAGTACAAGGCTCAGGCCGAGCGCCGCAAGGAGGAGGAGCGCCAGAAGATGATTGCCGAGCGCCAGCAGATGGCCCACGAGCGCTACGAGCGCTGGTGCTTGGAGAAGGCCCTGCAAAAGTCATCGTCCAGCTCCAAGACATCAGTGAAGGCCCCCAACAGTCCCGGCAAGAAACCGCCTGCTGCGCCGCGTCTCGACGCGGCCGCTCAGCGGCGCCTGCAGGAGTGGGAGATGGAGAAGGTGCGGCAGGCGGAGCTGCGTCGCCAGCAGCAGCAGAAGGTGGCCCAGAAGCAGCAGCAGGAGAACCAGCTGCGCCACAAGAAAGCCGACGAGGCCTTCGCGAAATGGATGCAGAACGTGTCGCAGCGCCCCAAGCCGGTGCCCCTCAATCAGGGCATGCAGTCGCTGCGCGGCACCGTCTCTGAGATTTACATAAATCCCAACGAGTGGGTCGACTGAGTGCCCTGCCAACGCATGCAAATAAAAGCCCGCTGTTGTTGTTGTTACTTGAGGTGTGTTGGAAGTTAAATCAGCTGAAATGCAGCTAAGTCGCAGCCCTTTTGGCTGACACTAGCTCACTCATTAGCAGCATTAAAATCAAAGCACACTGTGGGTCAAAGTTAGTTATAATTCCCACTCCCCGCACAGCATCAGCTCGTGCCATTAATGAGCTGCGCTAAGCCAGCCGCAAAGCAGAGCTGTGGGGCTGTTGGCGTTGGCGTTGGCTAGGAATTATATCACATCTCACATAGCACAGCCCCTCCCCCACCACTGCTCTATGCACACAAACACTTCAAATCAAAACATACGCAAGCATCCATGGGGGCAGCATCAGCATCAGTGTATCCTTTTCACAGGCTGACGCTCTCAGAATGCGAGTAGAATGAAGTCCTTCTGGGCGTTTGCTCTGGATGTCTACTTTAACGGTACGAAAGCACACAGCTGTAGCTACATATGCATACTGCTGCTCTGTCTGTAGGATACGTTACGTGGCTGACACCTTTTGAGGCCTTTTGATTTTGAATCTCATTGAAGCGGCTTGCTCACCCAACCTCTGCTCCATATAATATATAGCTTGAGCAGCATCCTCTTGTTTGTGGCATAGTTTGGGGTTTCGTGTGGCCCGTTGAAGGTCATATTTCAAGGGTTTATATTACTGAATTTAGGCGCGGAAGAGGCGCATATCAAGCTGCGGCTTGGGCTTGGCTTTGCCACTGTTTGGCGCCCAAGTAAAAGAATTTGTAGGTGCTACAAAAATCTATTCTTCATCCAAAAAGAAAATATAATTCGCCAAGAAATGTTCGAAAGATCTTTGTGGCTGGTAGCTAATATTTCTGTTTATATCCCACATCCGCTCTATGCCCACCAAGAGCATTGCTCAGTCGTCTGCCTTTTACCTTTACAGATTCTATAACCCATTTTTTTGTAGGTCAAGTGCGAACATCTCATCAGTTCTATTGGCTGCACTCAAACTGGCAACTCTCTCCCTCTCTCTGACGTTAATTAAAGCAATTTCCAATGGCAGATGCAATGCCTCGCCCCTCCGGAGCTCCGGGCTGATTTATGTTTAATTAAATGGCCAAAGTTGTGTCAGCCTTTTTGCTCATCGTTTTTCGTTGTGCCTCTACGTTGTGGAGGAGTCTCTTTAAACTTCAGCAGCTAAAACGCTGTGAACTTGGCCACCTGTCGCTCAGGTGAAACAATCAAACGACGGCAACAGAACGGAGCGAAACGAAACGAAGCGAAACGAACAAGAAGCTGCTGGACAGCGAGCAGCAAAAATATATACAAAACTTATTTAATATGAAAATGGCGTGCAGGCAGCAAAACAAAACAAAACGAACAAAAATTTTGTATTATTTTATTTGTGCTTCGGTTGCCCCGAGGACCGTCACTTGGCCTTAAGCGATTTAGTTGCCTGCTTCAGTCCGTCCCTCCCGGTTTTCTTCTTTTTTTTGGTGGATAAATTTCAAGCTTGCAGAAGCGTGGAAATTGAATGGTAGACGAGATGGAAATTGACAGACGGCCCGGCGCGGCGCGGCCAAAAGAATTATTTATACATATACTTCACCACAAGTAATGATATAATTATATTTTCATTGCCCAGCTCCTGTTCGTCAGCTCACGGATAATTTAAATGTTAATCAAATTAAAGTCTCGTCACGCACTTTTTAACCCACCGCCCGACTGGATTTATATGGGGCCACCTCGTTGCCGAGGGATGGGGCGGGGGGTGTGGTGTATTTTTTGATATTTCGCTCTTTCCTGTTTGCTTGCCCGCCGACCATTTTTTAATAATTTAATCCACTGCAATTGAGCGGCATGGCGTGCATTTCAAGCCTAGACAGATTTATCCTGAATATATGAACAATAACAAGAGATCACAGAGCAGCCGGGGACATCGACAATGGGGATGCCCATTAGTTGGTAAAAATCTGTCAGTGCAACTGAAACTAAATCTGATACTCCTTCAGCATAATCGAAACTCTAAAGATATTTTTAATTAAACTAAAGCTATAGAAAAATAGTTTTAAGTCGCCCAATAAATGCTCCTAAATTAAAGGAGACTTCCCCAGACCTATGTATCATTAAAGCCCAACTAATTACCCGTTTGCTGTGATTTTTTTGTATTTATTTCGATCATTTATAAGCCTTGATATTGGCTGGCTGCATGGACTTTACGACTACCAGGTATGAAGACAATCCAACGAGGCAGCGAGATCCTGGCTAAGAGTGTGGAAAAAAGGTGAGAGGCAAATATTTTTGCGCAAACATTGATTGGCAATCGGCAGTGAAAGGTGAGTGGGTGGGTGGGTGGATGGCATGGATGAAAACACTGACATTCTGCGTGTTAACACACACATCCAGACATATGTAAATACACACACACACACGCACACAGCCACAGACACAGCAGCAATCCCACCCATACAGGTAAAGTCACGATGATGAATAACAGACACAGACACGGTTCGAGTGTGTGACGGACATTGGAGCTGCACAAAAAGAAGGAAAAACATAAAATCAGCAGGGGGGCAGGCAGAAAGCAGAAACCACGCAGAGGAGAGGACAGGACAGGAGAGGTGCAGTCAGGAGAATGGAGAGAGAAGAAAGGACTTGTTTTAATAAATGAAAACTCATTGAAAACTGATAGCGTGTGAAAAATAAACGAAATGTGCAGTCGATAAAAAAACACACACAAAATATGAAGTGTCAATGGTTGTGGCTGCACCGGAAATCTGCAAGAGATGCGCTAAGAAAGTTATGGCTGATGTGGAATATAGGCTAAAACCATATATAATTATTGGTACATTTATTTATTGAAACGATTAACTCACATCTAAATTTAAATCCCTGCTAGTTCTCGCACCATTTTATAAATCAACCCTCGCTTGTTTAAGCCCGAGTGCACACCAATCCCTTTGATTTCCAATGATTTCTATATCATGGCAACGAGTATAGTCGCATATGTATGTCAACTACTGTTTGAACACAAAGCCTCCATTCAGCTAAGTCGCTCTGTCGTGCCATTTTTCTAGTGGCAATTAGCAGCCACAACGCCACAGCCACAGCTCACGGCGCCAAAATCGCAACGATTTGCTTTCACGCTCAGATGCGAGCATACGAGCTACAGCTATCAGCCGGAATATTAATTAAAATAAATTGCCAGAATGGGCCAAAATAGAGCCAGCGGCACGAGTGGTTTGCTGTCAAGGCATTTAAGCGACACAAAGTGCCAGAGAGGAATTTCTAAGCTCGTAACATTTGCTAAAATCAAATTTGGTGTCATATTCAGATTGAAAATAACTTGTGAAAAGGTACCGGCGTTTATTTATTGAGTATTTTAAGTTGGTTAAATATAAATAGCAAATTTATAATTACACTGTGCGACAGTCATTTTGTACTTTGCACGAGACAAATTTTCAATATACCACAGAATATTTTTTAAAATTCAAAACCGAATCCAATGACTGTTTGCATTTTCATAATTTTTACTCAGAACCTTCAGCGCGAATATCCACAAAAAATAATAGGTTGACAAGAATATTTTGTATTTCAAAGGATTTTTGATTCGTGGTAATAGAATGGATATATCTGAAGATATAGCGATTAAAAATTTTCTATATTTTTTAACGTCTCTTCAACTTGGGCATTTTTTTTTTTTAATTTTTGCTCACAATACTTGTTAGATATCATAGAAGATATTGCCACTCACGATTTTCATACTAGTTGTGATTATTTTTTTGGGGCTTTATGTTGCCTTGGGGTATCACTGAGTAGCGTGGATTTTAAAATCCAAATATTATGTTATTTGTATAGTATTATCCAGGGGGCAAGCCTGCTGCTCACTCGCTTCGCTATTAATTACAAATTTTTTTAAATTTGTATCCATACATTTATATTCATTAAAATAATAAATAATAATAATAAATAATAAAAATAATAATAATGGAATAATCTCGTATATGATACTCAAAATTTTTTCTTTTACTATCATATCACGGGTGGTAAAATGAAGACCAAAAATACTTTAATACGACTAAATGTCCATGAAAATCGGTCAAGCCGTTTGGGAGGAGTTCAACCACAAAAATCGTGACACGAATGTTTTATATATATAGAAGATGTTGTTGTATTAATGCTTTGGCACACACATCCAACTTTCAGTGCATGCAATTTACGCACTCAAAGAGTACTCCAGAGCGCGGTGAGCGCGTACTGTCACATCTTTTGCTCATTCAACAGTTGGATGGATGAATATCAATTAATCAGCCGCTTGCGAGCACAAAATATGAGTTAATTAATTGAGCACACAGATGAAAAATATTTTATATAAATGTATTTATTACAGAACCAATATTCACTTATTGTTGCTGTTAACTGGCAGTCTCTGTGGTATAAGTTTAACCAAAAATGTAACCAAATATGCGCAGAATACTTGAGGGTATATCAACCATCGGAGCTGTCAGCAAACTGTTTGTGCTTAACCGAATATTTCAAAGTGGCTGGAGACGCAATCTTAAGTGCTATTATTTTCACCTCATCTGTATTTAAGCCTATATATGTGCATAGTTTATTCCTGTCCACGAACCGCCAGTTTGTGGGAAATAATAATTTAATTAGCCCCAAAAGCCCCTACAGACGCCACGACAGAGGGTTGAAACGAGTGTGTGTGAAAAAGGGAACAAAGAGTGCCAGAGGTTATGGCCTTCGAAACGAAAATTTGTGTGCATATCAAAAATACCAATTATGGCAACATTTTGTTACACCAACCCACCAGCCCATCAGCCCATTTATATTAACCCTTCTCTGAACCAGAACTAACCCCCATCCAGGGGCTGTGTATGTGCTGCTGGTGGAGGCATCCGTGTGTGTTTGTGTGTGTGTGTTGTCTGTGTGTCCTGGCATTTTCAATGGTGCTCGAGCATTAAAGTTCAAAAGTCAATTAGTGGTTTTTATAAATGTGATTAAATTAAGTGACAATGTTGTTTACTGTTTTTACGCTTTTCGGATTTCGGATTTCTGGTTTCGTTTTAATTGGCCTAAAATATGGCCCAGCAAATTGTACGCTGCCGTGGGTAGTGGGCAGTGTGGCAGGGGGCAAAAGGTATTTCATCGCAAAATTGAACTCTAATTGGGCAAGGAATATTTGAGAATTTGGTCTGTCAATGTGGACTTTGTTGCTGCATAAAATTTGCATAGTTTTTGGTGCAGTATTATTTTGTAGCGAAAACACTTTAGGCGAAAATTGGATAACAATTTGAATGGCTTTTCAGCCATCGGCAAATAATGTTAAATAGGCTTAAAAAGCATAGAAATTATTTTGGTTTGCTTAGCAAATTAATGTTCCTTGTAAAATGTTTTTTTTTTTTATTTTGTTGATATTAATAGATGTTTAAGTTTACCCAAAAGCAGCATCTACCAAAAACTAGTCTACATTTTTCCCATTTAAACTCCAAATTACACCCCAGGCACACTCTAATCACTTTACCCTAATACCATTTGCTTTGTTTAACATTTTATTATAATTTCAAAAAGATGTTTTCCTTGCTAAATATTTTTCAAATTTATTTTTCTTTTGCATTTCTCTAACATAAAATTTCCAACTTATTTTCTTAGCAGCAGCAAATTTTTCTTATGCTTTTTCTTTGTCCTGTACAAAGGCTGTGGGGCAGGCTTTTAAGCCTTTAAGCGAAACACAAAAAAACCATTTTCCACTCGCTTCACACACGGTACGGACACGGGGACATAGAGATAGGCAGACAGACAGACAGACAGCCATACAGTCGTAGTATACAGACGACAGCCCCCATGGCTTTTCAACTTGTTGTCTCTTAGCATTTTTTAAAATCAAAAAGCGACACAACGTCAAAACAATTTGTCGTCGTTTAAAAGTCGACATTTAAATAAGAAAATGCAAATGCAAATGCGAGGACGGCAGACGACACACGGTGGAGGCCGTGCAATGGAGCCACCGCCTAAATGTATGCAATAATATTTTTTTATGAGCACGAAAGACGCCGCAGACGGACGGTTTCATATGCATAAAATTAAGTTCTACGGACTACGGCTACTGACAATTCTAGTCATGGCTCTGCTTTGGTCGCAGCTCTGGTTGTGGGGGTGGGGGGCCTAGTCTGGGTCTCAGCTTGCGGCTGGCACTCGGGCCCAGTTCTGGTCGAGCGTGACGGAGCGCAGCTGTAAATATAAAGTGTCAGGGGAAAGCACACTCGTACTCCTACAGCTACAGCTACAGCTACATGCAGCCACGGACAACAATCACACAAATGCGGGCACGGGCACGGGCCCGGGCACTCTCACACTTGGCTTTTGCAAAAACGTGTCTATTACAATTCAATTTGACAATAGGCGCACACAAAAGCCAACCCAAGCAACAAACCAAACAGCCAAACATCCAGCCAACCATTCAACCGCACTAAGCTACCGTGCACACTCACACCAGCACTGGGGACAGACACACACACTCACACACAAACACAAACACTCGCGCAGTGGGACACACAAAAGCGCGAAAGGCCCAAAAGTAGACTATAAAAAATAGCATAAAGCAACGACTGCTGTGCATACTCTTCCCGGGGGAGGAGTATGCCGCGCCGCTCTCTCAAGTTTTTTGTTAGAAGAGAATTTTTATGGTAAAAACTGTATTTTAATTTAATTAATTAATTTTTTAATTAATTTAATTTAATTAATTAAATAAATTATTAACTAAGCAAGAACTAGATTTATTAGAGCGCGCCAAAGTCTGTTAATAATTTCGTCAATGGAACGCACAACTCCACTTCTTACCTCCTTCCTTATGTAGGCTTCCCTGCACTCTGCTTGGCTTCTTTGATCTACGTTTATTTTCGCTTTAAAATCAAACATCAAATGACTGCCCATACTCCAGAGATGCAACCATTCTACGCCCACAGAGAGCATCCCAACTTCGCTGTGGCCCCCCCGAAGTACTTTCCCATTCATAGCCATTCACGTTTGTTTATTTGTATTTTGGCCATGTGTTTTTACTGCAACGGAAACGTCAAGTAAATTTTTTTCCCAGTTCTACGTAGTTAGTTGATGAAAAAACGCAGGGGGGAGAAAACCAAAAAAAAAAACGTGGAAAAACTGGAGAGCTGAAAAGCAAAGGGAAAGCAAAGCACGGAAGGCATTACAAAACAAAAATCTGAGCGACGCAGGTGGCAGGAGCCCCGGCCACAACAATGGTGACAATATGGCACAGAGAAGAGCCCCCCCGCCCCACTGGAACATGGCGGAACGTGAAGAGAACTCCACTTCGCCTAGTCCCTGGGGCGTTATTTGCACGTTTCCGGTATAAATATACAACGGTCGAGATTTGTTTATGCGAAATGAAGCGCACAAAAGACAATTCGCATAAATGTTTGCCCGGAAAAGAGAGCTGAGCTGGTGGCTTCATTTTCATTCCCTTTGCCCCACCTGTGTGCCAAAAAGTGGGTCGCGACAGGGCTTGGGCGGGGGGAACGGTTCCCAGTTGTGTGGGTTCCCTGGTGCGTGACTTTGGCGGAAATAAAATTTGTCAGCTTTCGGATGGGTGGGACTAGAGGCAGTGTCATGACTTTAAATCAACTTCCAAATGCTGTGACAAAGCATTTTTTATGGGGCATGTAGTTCCTTGCTTCCGGTTCCCAACAGGTTGCCCAAACATTTGATCATTATATAATGGTGTCCATTATTCAGTGCCATCTCCGGCCATTCCCCAATTAGATGGCACCCAGTGCCACACCTAACCATCAATCAATGGTAAATGATCCAATAACTAATCGCCAGGATGCGATAACCATCTTCATAATTTGCCTGCTCTCTCTGGGGAGGGGCTGGTCTACACACGGGCATATCAAATAAATAAATCATATGTGAAAACTTTTTCACTTAGACAATATTTTTGGGCAACACATTTTGTGTGTGTGTGTGTTTGTTTGTGTGCTGCCATTCATATTACGATAGCCATAAGTCTGGGACCCTGTCGGTGCCGGCATGCTAGCTGATAGGTACAGTGGTTGAAGGGGTATTTTCTGTGGAAGCAAATACATTTGTGGAGCCAGGAATCAGGGCTACATATGAATATATTGTTTAAAAATCATTCTGCAGTCAAGCAGGCCTCTAACAGGGCAACATAGCCATTTACCGCTCTGCTTTAACAACCTGTTAGCGCTCTGCTTTAACAACGCGTGGCCGGTCTCCACTAACAGCTCACTGTTAGTGCTCCCTCTCTCTCTCTCTCTCTCTGTTCTCTGCTTGCTCATAGTTGGATTATTTCTCTTACATCTTAATAGAACTTTATTCAACCTCCTACGAACAATTATTAATTTGTAGCCCATTCCATGACAAATAAATTCATTCATAATTTTAAGCGTTTCCAAACCACTGTGCGCTGTCTTGCACTTCCTATTCACTGGCCACAAGAAAAAAGTTTATCCAAGCCAAATAGCCTTAGGCTGCAACTTGTAAACTTATTTGCGCACCCGCTCACACACACACACACACACACATACAGACGTCTATAAAAATGTATCTTTTATCCCATTTGGCTGTTAGTGGCAAGCAGTGGGGGAAATATCCTTAGGAAAATGTAATATTCAGCGCCGTTTCGCTCCTGCCGAAGATGATGAATGGCCTGCGTGTGTGTGTAGGAAACATGTGAAAAAGTTCACATCAATTTGTAAGTAAACCCCCCTCCCACTCCCACTCCCACACACACACGCGGACTGGACTACACTTCTCCATTTCAAGTTTACACTTCCTTTTTTTTGGCTACTTCCTTTCTCTGGTAAGCAAATCATTTGCTGACTTTAAGAAATTGAGACCATGGCGAAACCCTGATGGCCCAGCAGCAGCAGCAGCAGAGCAGACAGGTCACGTATTATTATGGCCACAAAGCTTGTCGCCTCTGCCAAGAATTTGATTTCGTTTTGCCAACTTATAGGCGTGCTGTTTTGTGTGCATTCGACTCCAGTGACTCCTGTGACTCCCAGGACTTGTGCCCTGGCCCTAGTCGGAGCGTTGCTGTTCCACGTCCTTGTTTTTGGGGTGTTGACAACGTCCGTCAGGTCGCTCGATGATGGCGTTTGATGATAACGTGAGTTGCTAGCTCTCTCTCTCTCGCTCCTTGGCCCAGACCCACTAATTTTTTATGCCCATTGTCGTAGGGTTTCTGGTTGCCTCGTTGCCTCTTTGGCCAAATGTCAAATTGTTTTTAGAGCTCTGCTCGAGTTCCTCTACATTTTCTTGCTTTTTCTTTTTTTTTTTTTGTGTCAGCAGCCACTTTTTATTGTCCATCGTGCTGCCAGTTTTTCTCTGTAGTTTTTCTATAGTTTTCCTCTGCTTTTTTTGTGGTTTTCGCTCCAGTTTTTCTGTTGCTTTTCTTTTGCCCTATAATCTGCTTTTGTTTGCCAGAGGCGCTCCTGGGATTACAATCGAATAGAGCAGCAGCTCATATGCGTGCGTGTGTTTGTGTTGTCTCTATCTCCCTGTGTGTGTGTGTGTGAAACCACAACCTGGTCAAAGCAACTCGAAGCGCTGCTGCTGCTGCTGCTGCTTCTGCTGCTGCCATGCTCAATTGTCATTTGGGGGCTTTGCTGAGCTGACCCAAACTCCGCTGGTGGCATCCCATTGGCATCTCAATTATAGAGACTTGTGGTCGCCGGCTCCAAGTATCACAGCCACTGATTGGAAGGCACTTCAGTCCTTGCTCCTTGGTCCTTGGTCTCCGCTCTAAGGGGATTGATTAACCAGAAACTATTTGGCTTGGGTATTCCTTAAAGTTTTCGTTACGCTTTTCACTTAAACGCATTTCTGGCTGCCATTTGCCTGCATTTTCGGCCCCTTTCATTTTGCCTGTGTGTGAATTTCAATGCTAATTTTCGGTACAATTGGCTTACACAACTCCCAGGAGCCAGGAGCTTGCGTAAGCCAATTTGGATGTCTGGCAGCGTATTATGCAACCAAAAGTCCTTGACTATCAAATATTAATCAATGCAATTGTCGTCTGCATCTGCCTGCAAAATTGAATCTGACTCTCTCTCTCTCTCTCTCAGACTCTATGCCATTTTATTCCCCTGCCCAGATGTTTTCTTTTCAATTTAGCAGCTGGCGGCAAAGTCTGAGGTCTGCCCACGAAGAACGTTCGGTTTTTCAGCGATGGCAAATGGCAGGAAACAATTATGTTCGATTATGGCATTTTATTTTATTTTTATTTTTTATTTATTTTTTATTTATTTATTTTATTTTATTATTATTTTTATTATTATTTTATAATGGCAGGAAACAATTATGTTCGATTATGGCATTTTATTTTATTTTTATTTTTTATTTTATTTTATTATTTTATGCACAGTTTTTTTCGTTCCAACAAACATTATTCCATTATTTCTCCAACCTGTTCTATAGCCAAAAAAACCCCTGCAAATAATGTGACTTTCCACACTTTCCCCACTTAAATAGCTTCATTGAAAATATCGTCGTTTTCTAATCCCAAAGGTCATCAAAATATTTGTTTTTGTGGGTGGCCTGAGCAGCATACAAATTGATAAATTACAAAATTACTAATTAAGGCACCATCAAGAACTCCCAGCTCGGCTGGCGGTGGATACCAGAGTCCTGGACCAAATTATGCCTAGATATTACGATATTAATAATTTCCATATACCGACCGTACAATAAATCTTTGTGGGGCGGCTAAGTCTGAGCCATCCTACGAAAACCGCTACCGCCTTTGGCTCTCTCCTGTCTCTCTCTCTCTCTCTCGCTCTCTCTGGTAGGAGCCGCTTAAGTTCATGTCATTTGTCATATTTGAATTTTACACTTCCTTCCGGTGCGTCGTCGTCGTCTCTCGGAATTGCAATTTGCTGGCAGCCAACAGTCTACGCCTCCCCCTGTCTGATGCCCCTTAATCACTGCACTACCTCAGCCACCCACACCCCACCCCCAGAAAGCCGCACCCATTATAATTAACCAAGTTGCTTAGTCCTGCCGTCATCGTGCTCGCACACTGCCACGTCTTGGTCCCCGGGTCCGTCAGGACGGGGCATGACAAATGTCTTCAATTGCAGTTCCTGCACGCCGCTGCCGCTGCCGCCGCCTTCAGTGGCAAGATGGTCAGATTTAGATACACCGAATGGCTCTGTCTCTGCCTCTGCCCACCAAAGTTTATGTAAATGCCCAGCCTACGCTTACTGCCTGCTTTAGATAAATTCCAGTGATTATAGTTTGCTCAATTGCACGTGCCGCTACATACCTATGCACACACACACACACACACACAGTATACGTGGCATATGCATGTGAATGTAACAGCATATTCGGGGAGCCAAATTGATTTGAGATTTACTATTAAGATGATTTCTCTGATGCATTCTGCATGCTGTGTATGCCGTGTGCCGTGCTGCTGCTGCTGCTCAAATTATTTTCAAATAAATTATAGATTTTCTAATGAATATGAAATTAATTAATGCCTGGCCAACAGCAGCAGCAGCATGAGCAAGCATTTTGTCACAGCACATATTTTTTGCATAACAATTTTCAAGGTTTTCAATTAGGAATTAAAATCAAATTATGGGTTTTGATTAATTTTCGATATGAAAATTTTATTGCTGCCGGCAAGAGGGGAAAAGGGTTTTTCCTTGGGGTTTAAATAAGACACAGCCAATATTTATTCAGCTCTAAATGTAGAAATACTAACAATAATTGCTTATTTATCAAGGCAATTATTTTATTGTAGTTAGAGACAACATTTAGGGACAAATAAACATTGATTTGTGTGTGCTGAAAATTCTTCAGTAATGCCAACAGTTAAAGTATTCCAAAACAAAGAAGAACAATTGTGAAATCAATAGAAAAAGTTGTACAAAAGCTGACCCTCAAATAGAAATATATACCACCCCATTAGCTTTTGTTTCAACTGCCCCAAGAAAGAAAAGCCCAGGGAGACCCTGTCAAAAGTCAATGCAAAAAGATGGCAAACACTTTTCAGCAAACTCTTCAAGCAGTTTCCTGTTACAGTTAGCAGTTACAGTTACCAGTTACAGACTGTTTAATTGTTGGCCAACTTTAATCAAAAGAAATGGCCAACTCTTTCCCATATGTATGCCACAATGCGAGTGTGTGTGTGTGCCCCATTGTGCTCGTAGTTCAATGGAGTCTCAATGCAGGGATTGGGTTTTATTCCGAAAGTGTTCATGCGATTTGATTTCGGGCCACATTCACACACTTTGATTTCAATTACAAAGTTGCTCGAGTGGAACAATAATATGAAATTGCTTGGGTGGAACTACACAAGAAAAAAAAGGAAGATGGAGCGGAAAATGCCAGCTGCAGGTTTACATCAGTATGTATGCATGTACATATGTATGTGCTCCCAAAGAAAAACCTTGACTCGAGTTACAAGCCACAAGTTGCATGTTAGCAGCGCGTAAATTTTTTCCTGTTTATTGCCCAGACAAAAGAAAGGCAGACAGACAAACAGACAGACACAGACAAGCCGAATGGCAAAGTTTTATGTGCGAACAACAAATGGTCTGGGGGCGCTCTGTGAAGTTGTAGTTAAATTTTTTAATTTATTTTCTACTTGAATTGTGCGGCGGAAGTGCTTAAAATTGCAAAACGCCGGACACGCCTCACCCACGCTGCCAGCCACGAGCCACTTACCGCACAGATGCAAAATGATAGGCACAAATGGAGTTTAACCATAGGTTAAAGATAGATTTAGCTTGGCAAAAACACAGCACTCAATATAATCAACACTCGACCACACAGATACTACATCGATATGTGTGTACAGAATTTGTAGAAAAAAATAAACAAAGGCAGCCCCGTCAAGGGTCATCCACAAGCCTAAGCGCCTCTTGAGGCTTACGCCTTTGGCCCTGGGGATAACTTGCCACAGACACAAGAGGCATAAAGCACATTACACAGACACCAAAACTGGAGCAGCAGGACAGCTGCTGGTAGCTGTGTGGCAGTTGTGTGGTGGTCTGGCAGTCTGCTGCTGCTGGTCCTGGGCCGAAGCACTGAAGTAAGTACTCCTGGCCACATAAAGTGTCATTAGCTCGAGTGGCGGAAGAGGCAACTCTCTCTCTCTGTGGGAGTACCAGTACATTTGGCAGATTACAACCCGAAAGCAACCAAAGCAGCCAAAGCGGCCAAAACAGCCAGCGAGCTAAGCAAATAAATGCTTCAGCATAAAAATATGAAATTATTTACTTCCAAAAAAACACAACCAGCAAACGGGGCAAATGCAGAGCACAGAAAATTATTATTCTAAGTAAGGCTGCTTGAATGCTCTTTCAAAAAGGCAAAGATAGTAAGTAAGCAATGTGCCAAAACGGTTTTTAGATTTATTGAAATGTGGAAAATGCCAAAAGCTAAATTTTGTAATTTTTGACAAGTCCAGAAATATATTTAGACGGTGCCAAGGGCTGAGGCGAAGAATATGCTGAGGTAAAAGAATATATTAATAATATAGATATAATATATATAATATAATAGATACATCTGAGCATAATTACAGCTTTATTGATTGAGCAATAAAATCCGGCAGCTTATGCCTTAATGCATAGAGATTATTTGACTCTATAATTCCCATAATCTTTTAAATATTTATCGATACATAAAACAACTCAACCACATAAAACAACTCACAAACCCCTAAAACTTTTGATGTAACCCCTTTACATTTCACAAGTCTGCCTGTAGAGTATCAAAAGTTTTGATAAAATCTTCCATAAATGCTGATTAACTTGGGTTTTCCACTGCATAGCTTCTTGCAGCAGCGGACCAGCTACTTCGCCTGGTTCTGCTACTCCTCCTTCTCGCTGCCATTGCCATTGCAGTTGTCTGCTGTTGCTGTTTATCTTTTTGGATTGCAATTTGGCATTGGGGTTTGTTGTGTGGCTGAATTTTAATATTGGCACTAAGTAGCTATCAAAACGTTGCCGGACCATTCAAAATGAAGTGGCAAACTTGTTCATTATTGTTATTATTACTCTCTTTATCTCTCTCTCTCTCCAGCTCACCGCTCTTTGTATCTGTTTATCTGTGTGTATGCAAGTATTCCTTTCTTTTGCTATTTGTTCAAGTTTTGCGAATAGTTGGAGTGTCTCTGGGCTCTTCGACAATGTTGAATGGTATTTTCCTTTAATTAAAAAGCAAATTTGTGCTGCCTCTGTCATTAGGCTGATTGAAAACTGCAGATACAGCAGTTGGTGCGGAAGGTGCGGAAGGTGGGGCGCTTTTTGGAGTACAGAGACGAAGACCAACTCCAAGTAAGCAATTTTTGCAAACGGCAAATAACAAATAACAGCATACCGTGTCGATTTTTAAGTGCTTCTTGGTAAAACGTAGCAGAGTCCTGCACAAAAAAAAGAGGTACAGAAAACAGAAAACAAACTCGAAAACTCGAAACTCGAAGGCGTTCGCCCCATAGGGCTATGGGTCTGCGGACCCCCGACCCCCAACGGCGAGCTCAAATAAGCACTTGAGCCATGAAATGTGGAAAATAACCAGCCGCATAATGACCACGCTTCGTACCTGCAAACATACATACGTACATGTGTGCACACCAGGGCACTAATAGCACTCGTATCTGTGTATGCATGCATGTACATATGTACATATCGTATGCAAGGGTTTTACATTCCCCCACCTAATGACTTTGAAACGTATAGCAGCAGCAGCAAAGTCAAAAGCATGCACTTAGTGGGGTATTACAGCCACGTTAATCATAGACGGTAGCGAGCATAATGGCAAGCTGCAACGCAGCAAAATGCGTGACGAGAGGTGGGCAAATGTAACTCTATTACACAAAGGGCTTACCTTATTTCAAACAGAGCCATCCATCAAGCAACAAAAATTGATTTTATTTACCAAATAATTTATGACTTAAATAACTAATGAAAGGTTTGTCACTCACTGCTTATAGGATAAAGTTCTAGGCGTACTCCAACGATGATCACATCGTTTTGCGTCGTTTGGTTGCTGCGTAATTGGTTCTTGCTCGCATGCTAAACGCAATGAGAGCCGTGTGGAGAGTGAAGTGGAGACCGATCTGCCAGCGCTCTCAGAGAGTCGTACCAGCAAGCAGTAACAGCAGAGAGAACAGCAAGAAGCCACAGCAAGCGGTTCAAGCAAGCGGTTACATGTCAACAGCATGTTAACATACTACACTGCTGTTGCTCAGAACACGCGCCAAAAAATTTGATTTAAAAACTGGGCTGTGCTGGTCACTGAATCCACTCCTTAGGCTCCAGAAGAAGTGCAGCCTAAAAGCGATCGGAAGCAACATATCGTATGATCCTGCAGGGGATATATTTAATCAGTAAATTAGCACATGTTTTACATACAATTTCCATCAAAGATCCCGAACATTTCCCAAGCTACAAATATAATACTATATATGTACATACTTGCTTCTTCTCTGAGGTGAGTTCTTTGCACTCCCAACTTGCAACTACTCCACACAATCGCCAACCAATTGAAAGATAACGACCCATTCTCACTCAAGGTACAACAACAAAAATAACCAAATGGAAATGAGAGCAACGTGAAGAAAAAGAAAAAAACTTGCAAAAAAACGAAGAAAGGAAAAGTATATGAATAGAAGGAAAATATGCGCAGTCGCCGGGTAACAATAAAAAGAAAAGCGAAAAAAAATCATGACACATATATAGGGTATACATAGCGTAGGTACCTCCTCTATATAGCCAGCCACCCCTCCAACCACAGACACAGACTTCCTTAGGCCTCATCTCGGCGAAGAGTCCTCCCTCTCACTGGCTAAAGTTCGCTGCTGCTTCACTGGTTGTCTGACTTGCCTCATAAGTCATGTCAAACATTTGTTTTCCATAGCATACTTATTGGGGACTCCACTGCGCATTACAGCCGGCTGTGGGTGGGTATGGGCGGCTGTCGGCGTCGTCGGTATGGGTGCGTCGCGTATTTATTTATTATTTAACGGGAACAGCCTATCGCATGTCCCGGTAGGCGTATATTTTCCAATTTTCAATGTCTTCGCATTGGGCGCCTTTCGTTTCGTGTCTTCGGCTCTCGGCATCGAAATTTGTGCAGCGAATGTCTGTCTGTGTCTGTTGCTTGACATTTTCCTCGTTTCTTTTTTCGTTTTTTGTTTCATGTATTAATTTGTTATTGTGTGTTGGGAATCATTACAGCTGGCTGAATCACGCTTTCCATTTGCCATTTTCCACGAGTTTTATTATGGGGTATACAATTATGTGTACAACATGTTGTCTTGACATTGAAGCTAAACTTGAAAATTGTTTTTCTTTTTCTCAGGCTTTAATATGGTATTAAAATAATTTTTTATTAAGCCATAACAAATTATGGAGCTCTTTAATGGAAGTAAAACATTTTCAACGCTTTATTTTAAATGGAAATGGCGTATACAACATGTTGAATAGGTTTAGTCGATTAAAGTACATACATATGTAAGGGGATATTAAGGAATTGCTTATTAAGCATTAAATGATGACAGATGGAAAGTTCTTAAACAAAAGTAACAATTTTTATGTGACCATTCCTTCCATTTTTCTCGCTATCACACACTTTAGAGATATCTTATATTAATCTCTCAGCTTAGAATTTTATTTACTAATTTCCAATAAAATTAGTCCACGACTAACCCGAAAATCAATCACTTACTTTTAGCTGGAGTCTTTTCTGAAACCCCATACTCATTTTGAACTATATATTTGCCATTCATTTTTTAGCTATATTCCTCAGCTATATTCCCCATTTTATAACCCAAAACTAAATCAGTTTTAATTTTGCTATTTATTTTTTATTGCCTTACACGACAAGCCCGCTGCCTGGCAACCTTAGCCCAAGGAAAACTCACCACACTTGCCCCAACAGGGGAGAATTTCCCCTACAATAATTTCCCTTTCAACCAACTGTAATACAAGTCAAGACTAAACCAAAGCGTAAGTATTTTAGTTCTGAAAAAGACAAACAGTTGATAGGTTGTACGACACTTAACGCAATTTATTAAATAGATTAGCTAGATTTATTTAAATTAATAAAAACTTAAATAATAAATTAAAAATAGGCAGCAGAAAATGCAAGCCTCAATTTAAATATAAAAGTGAGAATTTATTTTTTTATATTATATATTTATTTATAATATTTATTATGCTAAATTGAAAAACAATTTTTTTAATTTTTATATGGTAAATTATTTGAAATTGATTAGAAATGAATAGATAAATATGTAATAGAATTAATACAATTTAATAAAATATGAAAAAATTCTCTCATAAATAAAAGTATTTTCAGAATTTCTTAAATTAATTTTTAAAAATTGTATAAGCCAGAATTCTAAACAATAACCAATTCAGATAAATTCTGCACCTAAAAATCCACTTTAAAATGGAAAATTTTCAACTACAAAAACCACAAAAATTTCCATAGAAATTACATTAAAGCTTTCTGCAGCAATTAAAGAATCAATAAGTAAACGCAGCTGAATGCAGCTTGAATGCAAATCAATTTGCTGCTGCAACTTCAACTGCAAATGAAAAGCCAGCAAGAAAAACAAAACCAAACCAAACCTCACCCAGACAAGTTCAAAGTAGCAAAGCAAAGAAAAATATCTTCTAGGTCTACAGACAGAAACGAAATTTCCATAAAAGAGAACAAGAAAATGCAAACGTCAGAACATTTTCAAAGTTTCTCGAATGTCATTTACGCTCTGGGGTTGTGGTTGCCTGCCCCTGGATGCTACTGCGTACTTTCCATTGCACACCCCTGCGAAACTTTCACAGAATGTCAGCCAAGACACGCATTTGACATTGACTTAAAAATCAAATCAACTTTACAGGCGAACGGAGCAGGACAGGGGCTAGCTCCACAGACTGGGCCATGCCCATGCCCAAAGACAAGAGAATCAGAAGAAAATCAATTAATACGTTTGTAAATGTCAGCAGCTGGACATTTCAACTGGTGGCTCTCTCTACACACACACATTTGCAGACGGATATTGTTTGGCTTTGGGATGTTCTGGTCCGAGCCAAGAACAGCCCGAGCGGCCAGTTGATTTATGCCGTGTTCAGGAAATGAGCTGCACTTGCAAAAAATCCATCAACACACCGATCGAACATTAGGCAGATGCCATGCTTAATTTATTGCATTTATTCAATACCAAAATTTGATAATTGATAATAATCCAAAAAAGAAAAGCAACTTTTTGCCATTAATTTTGGGCATTTGGGCAGCCATAAAATGCAACATATTTGTTTGGATAATTAGAGCAATTTCTACTTGGTTCATTGAAATATGAGTATGCGTAGATATGCTGGGATTTAGCTACAATTTGTATACTCTAGCAGATGGTAGCAAAATTTAAGCTATATATCCGGCATATTCACTTCTGAAATTTATATATTTTCGCCTCAACTAAACTGGATTTCTTTTATTTATTTATGCGCCGCTGTTAGTGTAAGCCTCTGCCTGTTTCTAATTTGGTTTCATCTTGAATATCAGCCGTAATTGATTTTCAATTCTAACAACGAAACACTAATTGGGGTGCGGTGGGGGGTGTGGGAGTGCGGTCATAATTATTTCGGCCTCGATTCGAGTGCACACATTCTTTAGCGAGCCAGCAAACCGCGCTTGCAATTAATTTTTTGGCACAAATTTAACACACAAAACGCGTAAATAATCAAAAATGAGATCACAGCTCAGTGTGGTGCACAGTGGCACAAAGCTGCAGCTGCAGTTGCAATTGCAGCTGCATCAAATAACAATGGACGGGCAGCTGCGTGCTGCGTGCTGCCCGCCTCCACACAGCTGCCATGGCAGAGCTGTTATCCTGTGATTGTGGCGAGTTTTCCGGGTGGCTTTTGCTTAGGCCTCGTTTCTCGTTTCTGGTTTCATGTGGCACGTTGCACGCTGCACGCCGCCCAAAACCAGTTGGCAGTCATGAAACAATAATGTCCACAAATTGACGCCACAAGCTGTTGGTTCAATGAGAGAACACACACACAGGCACACAGGCACACAGCACACACACACAGAGCACATGCATAGGCAAAGCGCTGCGTCTGTGGCACTTCCTCCGTGACGCCATATTGAATTTGTACCTCTGCCTGAGCTGCAGCCTGCACAGGAGCCTCAGCCTCAGCTTCCGCTGGTGCCTATAGCCCCCGCGGGGGCTCCTCCCTCCACCCGCTGCTCTGCTACGCTGTGCTGTTTTGGTTCTGTTTTTATTTGCCAGCTTGCTTTCTGCTGGTTAGCTGGTTGAATTTCCTCGAAATTTCACAGGCACCCAGGCACACACACACGCACACCGCACACTGTGGCGTGTACCACGTACGAGTCGCGCGTGTTCCTCACGAAAATACAAGCCAACATATTGGCTCCCCCTCTCTCCTGGCTGCTCTCCCCCTGAGCAACAATTATCGGTTAGCGTTGCGGCTGGCCTCTCGGCAACTTGTTGTTTAAAATGCATTGTGTGCGGGCTGCCTAGAACAGCACTTTACGGCGGAGATTTGCCCGTGCCTACTCCACACAAATTTCGACTACTCAGAATTTTAGACTCCAATTCCAAAGTTTTGGCACACTCCAAAAATTGTTGCACCCCCCCGACGTATGCGTATACGTAATTTATGCTCTTAATCTGCGCATCGTGCCCGGTAAATTATTTGCCATAATTAGCAACCGAAATCTAGACATTAATTTAATTAACCGCGTGCTGAATATTAACCACATTCAACGTGTCCAGCAACAGAAGAGTATTCCTCGCTGTTTACTTGAGCGAATTATTGGAATTTAATCTGGCGAATGCATTTCCACTGCACAAGCAAATATTTGCACACCCCGCTCCCCCACCCCTTTTTGGGTGACCAGCTGAGCAACCAATTAACACTACAACTGGCCTGCCAACCCAATGAATAACAATTAAAATTTTATGCACAATCAACAATTAAAAAAAAAATAAAAAATAGAAAATCTACCACATACGGATAATAAAACAATTTGCGGTTTTTTTTTGTCGTTTGTTTGTTTTCTGTGTGTGGGCCAAAACGTTTTTGAAATTGTGTGGCATATCTAACAATAACGAAAATTCGACATACAATGCGGTTTAAGCACTCACTCGCAGCAGCAGCGGCAGAAACAATTCGACAATGAAATCAAATAAAGGCAGAGCAGGAGCAGGGGCAGACGCAGGAGCAGGGGCAGGAGCAGAGGCAGAGGCAGGAGCAGAGCAGTCAGCACACACATTTATTCAAATCAAAACAAGCTCAAAAAGATGTCAGATAAAAAAATCAACTAAAGAAGTGAGAGCTCTCTCTCTCTCTCTCTCTCTCTTTCTCTCTTTCAAACTGGGCTCAATGCAAAACCCCAAAAAAAACACACAAAACACAAGAACCCAAACCCATCGGACATCCCTTCACACGCACTCTTTACACTTGAAACATTTTTATTTCCACTGTCAATACGCTAAGCGAGAGTGCTTTGATTTTGTTGGGAGCTTTGCCATGAAGATAATTAAATATATTAATTAATTAATTAAATATCCTCTAAGATATATGTCTACTCATTACTGTATTCATAATAGCCTAAAATTCAGATCTAATATCTGTTTATTTTTTATTTTTTTATTTATATTTTTACTGCAGCTAATAGGAGTCAGAGCTGCCCATGTTGGCTGCCTACATATTCTATATCTTCTATAAAGTATCCATGAAGGGTATTTATTATACAAATAGATATTTATAGAGAGCATAAAGCTTCCCTCTAATCAAAAGTAAGCTCCCATAAGAGCTCCTGTTTATCCAAGGGTAGCTGCCACTTCGGCCCCACGAACCTTCCTCTCGACTTCCTCGTTTTGTTTCCGTTTTGGCTGCCCTTTTTTGTGTGTTGTATCCTTTGTGTCCTAGTGGTGTTTGGTGTCCCGTTGTTGCTTTTATTGCTCTGTCATGTTTATGTTGGCAAAGTTGTTTTTGTTTGCCGTGTAATCGAGTCAATTGTTTCCGCTCCGTTGATGAGGCAATCGACTGCGTCTGTTTTTTATGGCTCTTTTTTTGTTTCCACTCTTTCCCTCCCACTGCCACTCTCACTCTGTGTTTGTGTTGCTGTAGTTTTTGTTGTTGTTTGATGGCGCTGATACGGCCAACATCCGTTTAGTGTAGTGGCCCAAAGGGCGTTTCCCTGACAAGGGTTAATAAGCCTTCTGGGGCCGTGTCACTTTTGACAGAGATGAGCAATGTTTTATATTAAATGAGCCCAAGCTAATGAAGTTGCCAGATTTCAGGAGCTGTTGGATTGCAGCCACTAAAAAATATGTGAGTGATTTTTCGAACAGGGAATGGGAATTATGTGGGAATTATTGCGCATATTTGTACACCGAACTATGAATCGTTTGCCCTTGTATCTTGTAGCATACAACGTATAGATATGATGAGCAGATGGTGCAGAGGGAGGGACGCGCTGGCTTCGGCTTTGTTCTGGTCGGCTGTGGGTTTAGGACAAAGTACCTCCATTTAGGGCTCGAGATATAAGAATTATTTACTTCGCGTATGAGTTGGGAAAGGGAACAGAGAAGGGGTCGGTGATAAAGGAGAAGAAAAAAAGAGAGGGTCCACTATAGTCGGGGCCTTGTTGGTGCTTGCCGCAAAGTGCGAGCACGCCCACCTACCATGATCCTTACGGGCCACAATTTAAGGATCCCCCCAAAAAAACAAAGGGAACTTATACAGGACTGGTTTTCGAAAATACTTCTTTTTCTACTAAACATATTTATTTAAATTCATCGTTCGACACTAAATACTAAGAATAACCTACTCCCGAAACTTTAAAAATTGATATACATTGTAATAATATAATAAAAAATAGAATAGGTTGTGGTAATGTATGTGATTAGGTTATTATTGGTATTGTTTGTATATAAGGTTGTAATTAATTCAGAAATGAGCGATATAGTTTGTAGATGAATAGATATTCAAATTACATTTACAGAATCAAACTTATAATTGGAAAAGTATTCACTTTAACGGCAACCAAAAATAGTGAGCTTGCGACGAGCCATTAAACGTGGGGCCATGTCGCAATCAAATACACGTACGTACCGGTGTTACAGTGTTATATTCCTGAATCATATATTTGTACAAACTTAAGTACTTCCTCCCGCAAAGATCTTTTTTTATGGTAGATGATTAGTGAATGAATGATGATCAATGATAAGATGAGGGCTGAACGAACGTGACTGTAGTTTAGTTTATAATAACAAATTGATAAATATCACTAAGCCCGGTAATTTATGGTGTTATTGCGCGCACGATAAATTAACAAACGACCAATAAAAGAAACGACGGGGCGGGGTCAACCTTGGCCTGACAAAAATGCTCCCCAAGCCTGCGCTTGCTGCCAACTAGCTGTCAACCGCGGTAGCATTATACTTGTGCACCTGGTCAAGGATATAACCTCACGGCACGCTGCCGTCGAAATCACCGATTATACGTTTAAGGTTCGGAAGATACCTACTGTATTTTCACCCCAATTTACGAGCTGAGGGTAAAGCAGGAGAAAAAGCAAACCCACCGGCACCAAACGTGAAGAAGAGAAAAGGAACAAAACAGGGTACAAACAATGCCGCTACTTTGGTGAAGATTGTTCCTTTGTGATTCCGCTTATTGCCAATCTCTCAGCCATTTATTCTTGTGCTTTCTTACTTTGCTTTCCATTCCAATGGCAGCCCCATTCAAGGCTGTCTTGAGAGAAGTTGCTTCTTTTTTTGTTTATGCCGCACTCATTAACATTCCCGTCCGGCCAATTGCCACCCACAAATTTGGGCATCTTATGGGCGCCATAGCCATAGACCCCGTCAACAGCTGGGACATAATTAACCCTTATTTGCACATTTTATTGCCGTGCACCGTAAAAGAGCCATTTAAATTACAAAGCGCTATATATATAGCGAAAACGAAACCCTTTGGCCGGGACTGGCCGTTGAGTTGCTTCAGTGCTGGCATCCTGGCGCCAGGACGCGGCGCGTTATTGTCTGAGTCGGAATGCTGATTGTTGAGTGGCGTTTAACTTTAAGGAAATTTGTCGGTCGGTCGGTCGGTCGATGGTCGGTTGGCTGCTGCTGCCTTAAAGCAGCTTACAATTTACAGTTTGGCCGCCGTTGCCGCACTGTGGGCCAAGCCGCTTAACTGGCATAATCCAAGTATCTGGCCAGAACGCAGCAGCAGCAGCAACAGACCCACACTTGACCCCTTCACAGCTACTCCTGTTCTGTTTCCTCTGTTCTGCTCTCTGCGCTCGGCTCTTTTCCAACCGAAAATCCATTCATTGCCCCTTTTTTACTCTCTCTCTCTTTCTCTCTACTTTTTTTATGTTGCGGCACCCATCAAAGTTGAATGCGAGTGCGTGTCTGATGCGGGCAATGGTCATCATCGAAGTGGTTTCGGGACGAAGAATTTGCTTGTTAGGTCATAAAAATTCAATAGCTAAGGGTTCACCCCTTGGTCAGTGGCCAGAGTCCTCAGAGTCCTTGAGTGTGATTGAAACTGGTGGTGACTTGATTAAGGGGCATACCAAATGCCAAATGCCGTGTGGCAACTGGTTTTTTAAGCTTTAGTGGGGTTTTTTTGCAACCCTTTTGCGATGGCTGCACTTTTGGAATTCCCAAGAGGTTCTGGTTGCCATTATCCATGTATAGTTGCTGCATTTTGTTCTACTCTCTACCAGCCTTGTGCAGTGGCAATATCGCAAGCAATGAAGTCACAACTGAGCTGCGATTATTGCTAGTTGAAAACTTTAACCAATAACTCGCCCTCTGTGCGGTGCCGCAAGGTTCTGTTACAGTGAGGCAATTTTTTTAAGGTCCCTAAAGGACCGACTTATAAATACATTTCAAGATTACAACACTAGGGTTACAGCACAATTGGAACGTACATTGTATATATATTGTGCAATGATTCCTCATGAGCCTCCGAAAGCACTGACAGCAGAGAAACTTTTAACAATTGATGGTGTTCAGGGCAGCAGGTAGAGTAGAGCAACAGCGCTGTAAAGACACCGCAGTTACAGCCTGTTAACTCTCTACGTTACCGACGCTTCTGTGAACTCTCTGGGTTACATCTCATCTCCACTGTTAGCGCTCTCTCCGACTCTTAGATCTTTCTGCTTGATTACTCCCCCTACATCTACAACGTTATCGACACTTCTACAACCAAAGTCAAGTAAGTTTAGTTCTTTGTATATTATATCAGAATTTCTCTTTAATGCTTAGCTCTACAATAGCCTAACTATATTCTATATTTCACTGAATGTTTGCAAGCCCTTCCATTCCATTCTACTACTCCGCTCTCTTCTTTGTCTTTTTCCTCTTTTTAACTGTGGAGGCACTCGACAACTGTTGCAGTGAGGAGTAGCCCGTGGAGGTGGAGTCTCGACTCTGTCGATAGGTGTGCAAAGGCTTTCTAGTCAGCCAGAAGCGTATGAGAAAGTTGAACTCTGCCTTCAGGGCCAACATAACGGGTATCTGCAAGTAAATATAAAACTAAATTAGTCAACAACATTCGGTGAGAGTGAGCATATGTAAGTTAGCAGCAAACCTTCTCTTTAACAGCAATGCGTTGGACATGCCATAGGAACTCTGCTATGCCAATGAGAAAGGCAATTGATAAGCCCACAATGAGCATTACAAAGAGTCCACCCACAGAATCCATGTCGAATTGTCCATCATCGATGGTCGTGTCCACGACACAGGTGCTCTCATTGTTGTTGAACCATTTGTTGCGCAAATTATAGAGAACACCCTGCTCGCTGAGCTTCAGTATGCCCACACTGAGATTCGAGCGAAAGTTGGCATCTATCGGGGGGGTGGGGATAATATATATGGAATAAAATATGGCAAATATACACTGGCACACTCACTCAATGGCACTGCAATGCCGTAATGCTTCTCTCCAAAACTGTCGCCAATTTGTGTCAGCTCGCAGTTGCGCTGCACATAGTACTGCAGGCTGGTCGTCTCCATGAGAAAGGCATAGGTGCCGCGGCTCAGCTTCACGCGATCCACACCCTCCTCATTGTTTTTGGTGAATGCATCGGGCTTAAACGACAACATCTTGTTCCAGGCCATGCGATTCTCCGTGTCGTTGGATTCGGAAAAATATACGGATGTTGCGCCGCCGCGTATGGTGCCAAATTGCACCTTATTCTGGTCAATGAGGTCGTGCAGCGAGCCTATGCTGCCCGACAACTTTGATGAGGTTATAAAGGCAGCCAATTTGGCGATATAAGTCTGAGATATGAGCAGTGCAAAGATCCACCAAAAGGCGGTGAGCAGGCGCATGGGTAGGCCCCTGAAAAGAAGAGAAAAATATATTTAAAAAAAAGGGGAAAATAATATCCATACCGATGGACTTACCTGGGCAACAAATCACAGCCTTGCGTCAGTATGGAACCCAACACCAGCCACATGGTGTTGTGCATATTCCAGATATTCTGACGCACCAGCTCACGACTGGCATTCTCCGCCGGCGGCTCCCATTCATACTGGTCCATGCGTCCGGCCAATATCATGGCCATCGATGTGATCATCATGGCAATCATGACGTAGAGCCACACCTCCACGCCATACGGATTGAGAAAGCCGTAAATATCCGCCTTGGGTGGTGGCTCCTTGTACGACAGAATGCTGATGCCCAGCTGCATGAAGGGCACTGTGAAATCCACCACCGAGCGACGTGCCTGCGTAATGGTCAGATCGCAGATGCCAATTTGGGCATTCTGTAGAGGAAAAGAGTCGGTTAAATTATTCTGCTTATTCTGTTAATATTTCCGTGTCCCACATTGTCAATCAGCTGTCGTATAATGCCATCCCATTCATCGGTAGCCGCATCGTAGCTGCCATATTTATTATCCCTGACGGGCTCAAAGTCAAACTCGAATTTGCATTCCTCGGCCAATTTATAAATCAAATCCACGGCATAGCCCTCAAAGCGTTCATTGCCCTCATAGTGCACACCCTCGGGTTCGTCGCTGCAGGCAGTTCGAAAAGTTATAAAAAATACAACAAAAATAAGCCACTTGGGGGTGCTACTAACCGCCAGCTAAAGTAGGGTTTGCCCACACGAGTGGCCACTGTAAATCGCACTGGTTTCTGCGAGAAATCCTCCTTGTTCTCCAGACGTCGCTGCTTCACCGCCTGCGTTGAATTCTCCTTGATTTTCTCCTTATCCACCAGCTGAAAATCTTTATTCCAAATGTGTGTCACACGATCGATGAGCGGATTGTAGACTTCCAAATTGAAATCCTCACGCTGCCCAAGCGCATTGATCTTCAGACGTTGCGTCTTGAACGGCGGCTTCACTTGCTTCGGCGAGAGCTGCAAAAATATTATTTATTATTTAAATATTAGTTAAATGTGCCCCCAGCTACCTCCTTCATTTTCTGCACTAGATGTGGCCCTGGCTGCCAAAAGCCATGACCGCAGCTAAATTGTGGCATATAGAAGCCCGACCGTTGACTCATATCCAGCAGCGCATTGTAGAACAGAACCACAGCATCATAGACAAGTTGGCTGCCCAGTGAATCAAACTGCAGAGAGAGAAATATCAATTTAGCACACAATTCAATTTAGTTGCAGCTGGCAGACCCACCCTAGTGTCCACTTCATTGTCGAATACATCAATCTCATCGTGCACTGGCGGTGGTATATAAGTTCTCAAACGCACAGCAGCCACTGTCACAGTAAACTCCCGCGAATAGAAACGATCGATGCCACTGACATGCGTGTCCAAATTGGTTAGAAAAAGATTCTGCCAATGGGAAATATTATCAAAAATCAATAATTCTTTAGTCTTGTATTTGATGGCCCACTCACATTGAAAGAGCCTGTCATATTGAAGTCTATGGAGGCATTGACCACATCCACCAGAATGTCCGCGGGACAATCCAATAGCACAAATTTCTCACGCGCATTGTTGATTCTCTTCCAGAGTATGCGATAGTCGTCACCACGCTGAAATTCCTGCATTTTAATGCCAGTTTTGTGCAGCTGTTTCCAGGCCAGGATATGCTGCAGGCGATTCAGGTCTAGGGGGTGGAAGGATTGAGGTGTTGATTTGGGAAAAGCTAACAGACCAAAGAGGCTTCGCGGCCATGGAAATCAAGGTAATTATAATGCATATTCAATGTTAAATTAAAGCTACAAATATTAGTATTATGTTAGGATAATCAGAAGAGACGTTTAAAGAAGGTTTGGCATTATTTTAATATAGAAAAAGAGAACATAATCGTAGAGTTAACAATTAGAACAGAAATTTAACATTCACAGCGATAAAAATATATTTAAAAAATTATTTTATAAATCAAAAATTAAACACTCACGTGCACTCTTCTCGTAGGCAATCGTAAAGGACTTCCAGTCGAAGCTCTTGCTGCCCAAAATATCGGAAAATGCAGTCGATAGCATCAGTTCCATGGGCGCCACATTGACAGTCATCTGATGGTTGAGTCGCTCCCTAAACGATTGCTGCGGATGCCAATCGAACTGCAGATGCGGTATACCCGTCATATTACACAAAACCTCAACAATATCTGCAATAAAAGAGCGCACAAAAAAGCCAAAACAAATATATAAACACAGTGGCAGAGTGTGGGAGAGTGGCAGAGAGAGTGTAAGTGTATTTATTTGTTTAGAATTATACGAGGAACTAACAAAACACCCAACGAAAGTGCTGAGCAAAACACAAAACATAAAAGGCGATTGAGAGAGAGAGTGGCGAGGGCGAGGGTAATTCTTGGGGTATTCTTGGCAACGTTTCAAAATCCTATCGTTTATTTACTGCAAAAATATTTGGGATGCTGCTTGGCCCGATTTTAATGGCCAGCACATGTGCGTGTGTGTGTGTGTGTGTTTGGATATTCTGAAGAATCATTAACGAGGTTGGTGACGAGCCTTTCGAATCTCTCTCGCTGAGCAGAAGGCACGACCAAATTCGCTCTCGCTCTCTCTCTCTTTCTTGCGCGTTCTCTCTAAGGCGCTCTAATCTATTTGGCTTTATAGCATATACATATATGTGTGTATATGTGGACAGACATAATTTTATGACGCTAGAGAGCATCTGATTTTGTTGTTTAAAATTAAATTTAACTATGGCCAGACAAAAGAAAAAGGAACACGACAAAAAAACTTACCGCTGTTTGTCTTTGAACTTGGTCCAAAAATAGCAGCCACACCATTTCCAATCAATTCGCAGGCTAAAGAAATATCTCATAAATATATCAGCCCTAGAGAATCAACTGCTAAACACTTACAAAGATCCTGCAGGACAATGCTATCGTCGACGGTCATGTAATGTTTGATGGGCTCCAAGCGCAGCTTGGGATTCACGGCATTCACTTCCTCCACGGCCACATCGAAGGCCTCTGCCAGCTTCATTTCCGTATCAAAGAAAATGGCACCTAAATATGCCGCATTTATCGGTTTACTATATAGTTTATATTTATGGTGTGTGTGTGTGTGTGTGTGTGTACCAACCAATTTTAAACACCAAAGCCTCATCATTGGCATTGCTGCAACTAAATAGAGCCACTAGCACTAGCAACGTAATGGCAGACATCATCATGTGTCCAGCAGTCAGCTAAAGTTAAGCATTATAACGTTATCTGATATATATATATAGCGAATATATCCCAGTGTTCCAATTCACTTCACTTCGGCTCGAATCGCGTAAAAAATAAGTATACGTATCGACCACAAAATAAAAACAACGAAACTTTTCCGGATCCGTGCCGGGGCACTGCTCGCAAGGCACTGAGTGAGCAGCACAAAAAATGAATTTTTTTGGAGCTCTCAATGATCTCGTTTTCTCTCTCTCTCTCAGCAGCAACAATTGTGGGTGGAAGGAGCATTTGATTTTTTTTCGATAAAAAATAAGAGAGGGAGAGAGAGAGAAATGCCTCTGTGTCAGACCAGGCAGACCCTGGGCATCAGCTGTAGCTGGAAATGAACCAATAAATGAAAACTAAATGTTCTCTAAAATTGGGCTAACCGGACGCCCCCATAGCCGGCTAAGTAGCGTGCCACAAAAAGGCAGACAAAAATTTAAGCATAAATGAGCTAAGAGTCGAATGTGGAGTACCCTAGGTTGATGAAAACAAGACTGAAATATTTAATTCGAATTTAATTAGAATTTAGCTAAAAATACATTTAAATAACTCTGAAAATCCGCCTTGGGATGCTCCTACAAGTCTGCGCTCTAGTCTCATATACCCCACAAAGCACCCTCTAAGTAAGTAGTCTACAAAATGCTGAAAACAAGTAAGAAAAAATGAGTTGAATAGTCGTATTTGTTATACCCTAAGTTGATGAATGCAAAACTAAAATTTTTAATTACAATTTAAATAGAAATAAATTTAAATAACTCAAAAAATTCAGCTTTGGTTTCCCACCTAAGTCTTTGTCTCTAGTCTCATATACCCCCAAAGCACCCTCTAAGTCTCTAGTCTACAAAAAGCCGAAAACAATTAAGAATAAATGAGTTAAATACTCGAATATTTTATACCCTTATTTGTAGCTGAAATTTTGAAATAGAAATTAAATAAAAATAAATTTAAACAACTCCCAAAATTTACCTTTGCTTACTTTGCCTCTAGTCTCATATACCCCCCAAAACACCCTCTAAGTAAGTAGTCCACAAAAAAGTCTCTATAAATATAGCACAAAATATATATACATATGTTCATATGAATACATATAGCCTCCTATCAAAGCGACCAAAATTCATGGATTGCCCAATTTCCTTTTGCACTGCGGCGACTTTTCTGTTTAGTGCAATGTCAAAAAGTAGTTTTTAATTCAACTTTAAATGTTATTAAACAGAGTTTTGTTTGTTTCTTATTCCTAGCTGGCCGTCTTGCTGCGACTCTTCTGCTTGGAGCCAGACGATCTGCGGGAGGAGGATTTATCGCTGCTGCCGGATATTCTCAGCGGCTTCTTGGGCACCCAAAATTTGAGTGCAAAGCAGAGTTCCGCCTTCAGTGCCTGCCAGGGTGTGACACGCTCCTCCACAGCCACATGCTGCACATTCCACAGGAACTCAAAGATGCCCAGTATGACGCCAGTGAGCACGCCGCCAGCGAGCACAAGAAACACGCCGCCCAACTCGATAATTGACAGCTCATCGCCGTCCACCTCGTGGAAGGTTTCGCAGGTGACGTTGTGGTTTTTCCACCATTTGTTCTTCATTTTATAGAGCTCCCCCTTTTCGCTCAGCTGGAGTATGGAAACGCTCAAGTTGGTGCGATAGTCCGCCCCTAAATTAAAGTTAAAAATAAATGGAATTTCTCACAGTTTAATGCTCGATAAATGCACTCACCCAGCGGCACTGCCAGGCCATAATGTTTCTCGCCAATCTGTTCGCCGATTTGCAGTAAATCGCAATTCCTTTCGATGTTGTAGGTGAGGCTGGTGGTCTCCATTAGAAAGGCATAGGAGCCCTTTTCCTTGCGCACACGGGCGACGCCCTCCTTGTTGGTGGTGGTGAATGCGGATGGATTGAAGTCCTTCATTTGATTCCAGGCACGCTGATAGTCGGTCTCATTCGATTCGGAGAAGAACAACGAAGTGCTGCCGCCACGCATGCTGCCATAGGACACCTCATCCTGTTCAATGAGGCCCGCCAGATCTTTGATGGTGCTCTGCCATTTGTTGCTGGTCAAAAAGGCAGCCAAATTGGCGGTGTAAGTGCTGAGCATCATCAAGGCAAAGAACCACCACATGCCAGTGAGTATGCGCATGTGGGCACCCCTGAAAATAATGTCAACAAATAATTAACAATCTAAACTAATTTTATATATTTAATATGAAGTCCTACCTGGGCAGTATATCGCAGCCCTGTTGCATAATGGAGCCCACCATAAGCCAAGTGGAGTTGTTCACATTCCAAATGTTCTCCAGCTCATCGGGATCCTGTATGGCTGGATTTGGTGGCAGCCATTCGCGATAGGAAAGTCTGCAAAAAGCATTTGAAATTACAAGGCATATAGAAGCCAGCTAGAGCTACTCCCCACCTGGCTATAAACACAAATGCCAAAGTCATCACGAGCTGGGCAAAGATCATGTAAATCCAGACCTCCACGGCAAAGGGCTCCAGAAAGGCGAATTGATTCTTGGGCTCCGGCGGACTCTTGTAGTGCAGAATGCTAATGCCCAGCTGCATAAATGGCACCGTGAAGTCCACCACGGAGCGTCGCAGCTGCGTAATGGTCAGATCACAGACGCCTATCTGTGCATGCTGTGGATACAACAAATTATTAACAATATTTGTCGAACAGTTTTCTGCATTGCTACCCACATGATCGATTAGTTTTCGTATAATGCCATCCCATTGCTTGGTCTCGGGATTGTACTTGCCATTGCCATTGACAATCATGAACTCGTAGTCGAATTCCAGCAGCTCGGACAATTTACTGATCAGATCCACGGCATACCCCTCGTATTTTTCGCGTCCCCTGAAGTTCTCGTGATCTTCCCTGCAAGGGCAAAAGTGGGTGGAAAACTTTAGGCAACATTCACAGCTGCCACAGCTTCGGTACGTGTTACTTCATCATAAAATATGGCTCCTCGTAGTGCGTGACAACAGTGTAGACCTTTCGCTGCACTGAGAAGTCCTGCGTGGAGCCAGAGTCGCCCAGATCGAGGCTGAAGTGACGCCGCTTGATGCCATTATCCGGTGTCCACACCATCAGCGGCTCATTCACTGTGGGCTTATATATTTCCAGATTGAATTGTGTGCGCTGTCCGTTTTCATTTAGCTTCATATTTTCCGTCTTGAAATGTGGCTCCACATCATCCTCCGATATGGTTTTCATTTCATTCACTATAAAGGGTCCCAGCATCCAAGGACTGGGGCTGCCACAGTGCCTATTGGGTGGATGATAGGGCTGCATGGCAGCTATAATATTCCTGGCCGAATTGGCAAACAGCACCACAGCATCGTAGATGAGTATGGGCAGCATGGTTTGGTTTCCAAGTATTTGCTG
The DNA here is from genome assembly GCA_018150905.1 of Drosophila ambigua. Taxonomy (NCBI): domain Eukaryota; kingdom Metazoa; phylum Arthropoda; class Insecta; order Diptera; family Drosophilidae; genus Drosophila; species Drosophila ambigua. The sequence continues at coordinate 21,056,135 of JAECWS010000100.1, forward strand.
GGGGGAATAATAAATTAGAGAAACGATTTTCGAGTGTCTTGGGGTGCAAAACTTACATCCACTTTGCTTATGCGCGTTTTTTTCCGCTCAAATGGATTGGGATCGACGATTTTCAAGCGCACTGATGTGATATTTGCCTTGAAATCTTCGTTATAAATATCCTTTAAGCCCGAACTATGCGTGTCCAGATGTGTGAGGAACCAGTTCTGGCAGGAATACAATTTTTAAATTGATTTTTAGTAAATATTTTTCCGTGTTTGGCTTACCCTAAAAGGTCCCTGCAGCTTAAAGTCCACGGAGATTTTTAGCAGCTCCTTTAGGGTGGCCGGCTCACAGTCCAATATGATGCGATGCTCATGAAATGTTTCATCTGCCTCCTTCCATAGCACACGATAATCGCCCGCATAGTCCGCCAGATTTCGGAGCTTTACATAGTCGCTGTTCAGCGCATGAATGTTCATCAGATCCTGGAGGCGTGCGAGGCCTAAAGGGCATTGAATATCGTTCAATAAAAGTGCAAATAAATGTGGCTAAGACTCACCCTCTGGCGTTTCATAGATGAGCGTAAATGTGCGCCATTCATAGTTCGTTTTGATGATCTCAAAGTAGGCGCGCGACAGCACCGACAAGGTGGGTGCCACATTCACAGACATTTGATGATTTAAATGCTCCTGACGCGTAGCCTCCAGCTTCAAATCATATTCTATATGTGGAATGCCGGTCGTGTTTGCAATTTGCGCTACAATATCTACAACAACAACAACAGAAAGAGTATGTAAAACAAAACATATGTGTGCCTGTAGCCTTAGAGAGTGGATGGAACGTAAAACGTACCACTGGCTGCCTTTGAACTTGGTCCGAAAATAGCCGCAACGCCATTGGAAATCAGTTCACAAGCTAAACAACACACGCGGAAGATGAATTTCTTATAATTTTTGTTCTGCTCTGCTGCCGATGGCCACTCAAAAAAGAAATAAAAATACTCACTTATTTGCTGTAGCAAAAAACTATCATTGGTGGGCATATAACGCTTGATGGTGACAAAACGCAGTTCGGCGAATTTCAAATTGTTCACCTCACGAAATGCCTGATCGAAGCTGAGTTCGATTTCCTTTTCATTTTCATAGAAAATGGCACCTAATGGCATCGATCAACAGAAATTACTTTACAGAAAACTATTACAATAATAAATCATGCGATTGCAGCACCTACCCACTGTGATTTCATTGCGACCATCGCCGGCCAGTGCTAAAATCGTCTTGAATAATACAAAGGCATAAATGTGCACTGGACAGAAATGCATTTTACAATTTTTTTGGTTTCCAAAAACACTCGACAACTAATTGAATTTTCTAAATGCAGCGGCCATTTCGTTTCTTTTTTTTTTTGCTTTTCAATACCCAACTACATATAGACACAGACACACACACACGCACAAAATTACGTAAAGTAGAATTTTTTAAATATATATTTTTGTGTATTTATTTAAACGCGACGGCAGCATCCAGTCTTGGAGCGCTTTGCACGCCTACTGGCACGACAGTCCCCTCCGCGGATGTTGCCTGATGAATGTCTGGCCAAGACTCTCTCCAGCTCTCTCGCTCTATCTTTCTCTGGGGGACTTTTTGTTGTATGCGCTCTCCTGAGATTCTTTATGACGCTGCTTGGCGCTGCTTGACGCTGGTGACGTAGGCGGCAGCAGTCGGTCTGGTGTGGTCTGGTTCTGCTCTGCTCTGCGCTGATCTATTGCTGCCCTGCTCGATTATTTTGCTTTGTCAGAGGCGATGAGGCTCTTCTTTGTGTGTGCCAAATATTATGATGTTCTTGATATTGTTTCGGATTGATCTATGTCAGCTTTTTGATCTGCCAAGAGGTTTATTATGAGCAGCAAAGTGCGCTGTCCGAATGCCAAATTGCAGTGCAAATATTTACTTTAATTCTTGCGCCTTATGCGATGATCATAGATAATAATTGAGCCGTTTTTCGGCGATTCCACATAACAGCACTGCGGATTTTCGTCTGTCATGCGCTTATCGATATGTATGACACAGCCATCGCCCTTGTGCTGGAAACACAAACCCTTCATCGCATCGGGTATTATTTTGTAGTTATCCGAATTGTTGTAGAACACTTTGCCCGTCTTCCAGGCGATGAAACTCAGGTCTTCCTCGTTGGGTTCGAGGCGCTGATTGCCCGCAAAAATATTCACCCAATCGTGCGCTGAATGATGGCCCAACTTGAGCTGCCGCAGGCTCTGCTCATAGTCAATATAGCCCGAGATGCCAAAGCCCTTGGAGTTGCGCGTGCTGATAAATATAATGCTCTAAGTGGGTTTAAATCAGGAAAAATATTATAATCATTCCAAGAAGGAAAAAAACTGAGCGGAACACTCACCGAAATCTCTTTAACGGCATTGAGTTTCTCGCGCTCGGCCAGTGCAATGACCAGCGGATCATTGGCGATTGTGTGCTGCTTGAAGAAGTAATGTGTGCCCAGAGGACCCTTCGCCTGTTCCTTCTGAAACTTGGACTCGCTCAACACAATCGCCCCCGGCCGCACTTTAAGCGGCACCAGCAGCTGCATGGCCCGTTCACTTGTCAAGTACTTTCTGTCCTCCAGCCTGACAAACGTATTCAGATAATCCTCATAGTCGTATTTGGCCATTGTTTGCGCCAGAATGCGATCTCTTTTGGCCAGGGCTTCGCTGGGCTTTTCCTTGCCCGTGCTCAGACTTATGTGGGAGTATGCGCTGATGTCATACTTGCTACTCCTGGCTGATTTTAGACTTGGATAATCGTAATTATTCTGAATTAAGCGTGTGATACTCGGGCGTGTCGTTCGTAGGCCACGGATCCAGCTCACCGTGGGTTTTTCGAGTGTGCCCAGTGAGATGTTATCATCAGAGCCGCTGTAGATAATGTGACGATGCCATGAGTCCTGATTGGCCAAAGATGTGGCCAGACTGGGCATGGGCGCTCCAAGCGAGCGACCACCGATGGACATGGTAAAGCTCGGCTGGGCTCCCAGGTTTTTCCATCCCTCTTCATAGGAGGGCGTACTGTCGCTAGACATGGCAGGGCTACGGATTTAGCTGATTGCAATAAATATATTTTGTATGAAATACTCTAGTGTTTATGTGTTTAGAACAATTGAGGGAAATAACTCGTATTTCCATGCCGCCTAGATCTCAGATTTAATGAGAAAAAAAAGCACTCAGCTAGCGCGCTCTTAGTAGTCGAAAGTTGAGCCACAGCAGCCAACGTATGCAAGTGCAAATGAGATGGAATGACAATCAGCTCAAGACTACAGCAAAACTTGCAAGAGAGCGAGAGTGCGCGACTAAAAGAGAGCGCATGAGCGCAGCCCTGAAATTAAGCAAACCCAAAACAAAAAAAAATAGTCAACTAATTGTTTGCAAAATGAAAAAAATAAAAACTAAGTCAGACATTATTTATAAAAAAAAAAGGAAAATTTGGGAAATTTTTTTTTTATATTATTATATATAAAAAATAATATAAAGGGAGAGGGTGCCGGCTGGGCAATGGGCACTGCATTATCCCGGATCGGGTAATGCACTGTCGCTTGCTCTGTCCGGGGTAATGCAGTGTCTAGCCAAGGCCAGGTCCAGATCCTCCCGACCAAAAATTGGGGGAACTGAACCATGGCCATGGCTGGAGGTGCCTGGCGGGTAGGCATAAAACGCTAGGGGGTGGTTCCCCCGATAAACATTAACCACGTATGGACCCTCGGGCCTACCATGGAGCGGACAGAAGGTCAAGCACGGGTTGGGATGTCAACCCAAACGTCGGTGGAAAGCGTGACTGCTACCACCGGCGGGCACGGGGAGGAGCAATCCTCTCTGCGTGTCGCCAGCGGTCACACCTCGGATATGGCGGGAGCAGGCCATGTCAGTTGCAATGCTACTGCCACAAAACGGACTCACTCCAAGCTGAGCCGCACAGGTGCCTTAGTCGAGACAGACTCGGACCTGGAGAGCGTGCTCTCGGTCAGCAAGACGGAGGAAGAAAGCCTTCTCCGCTCGCCTGAACCAGGTTCCAGCTCCCTGCGTAGGGAAGGGCCGAAGCGTTCTAGGGAGGGGATGAAGGCTAAGGCCCAATATAAGGCGGCGCTTAAAATCCGAAGCCGGCTCCAAGGCAGAGAAGACATCTCCCAAGAGGAGAAGTCCAAGCTAGCCTGGGCCGAGCAGAAGGTAGAGGAGGGCCGCCTACACTTTGCACAGATGCCGCAAATGAAAGCGACGAAGGGGGAATTTGCCAACAAGGTGGAGGAGATTCTCGCCACCAAAAGGCAATGCTCGACCGAGAGCGCCAGTAAGGACACTCCGGCGAGTAAGCGGCAACGCGGGACCAAGGGGATGGGACCTCCACCCAAAACGGCAAAGAAACCCAAACACAAGGCGAAGGTCAATGAGGTGACCAAACGACACCTGATCGTGGCACTCATTGACCGGAGCGATGAGAATGGCAAGATTACGGAGGCGCGGTGGAAGATGGTGCACGCGCAGCTCGTAGAGTCGCTATTCGGAAGAATGGAGGAGGACCCAACAGCCCCCATGCCCACGTTCGATGGTGCTGGGTGGCTTAACGGGGTCAAAATACTGAAATGTATGGACGACCCCACACTCAAGTGGCTGACGCAAACGGTCTGCCAAATGGAGGCGTTGTGGGAGGGGGCCAGACTGGAGGTTGTGGACAGGGAGCTAATCCCGTCCATACCAAAGGCGAAGGTACTCTTCCCCATCGCAATCCAAGGAGACCGTGCGCTGAGGCTGCTACAGCGGCAGAACCCAGACGTGCCAACGGCGAACTGGAGAATCCTGCACATTGGGAGCCCACTACCCAACGGGGCCCAGAGTGCGATCCTCCAGATCAGCAAGGAGGCAGAGGACCTTCTGTACCCCAGATTCGGGAAGATGGCGTGGGGCATGGGTAGCGTATACCTCCGCCTCAAAAAGCGCCACCCCGAAGACAAAGACACGCACACCCTGCAGGCAGGCGAGGTGGAGAAGGACCTCGGTCTGGAGTCCATCGTGGAGGCCGCTCAGGGTATTACGCTGGATGACTCCGAAGAGGAGGAGGACGGTGACCTGACAATAATAGTCAACCCGTCGAGTGTAGTTGAGCCAGCCTCTCATGTCATTGAGGGTGCTGCAGCTCAACCTACATAAAAGCAAGCTCGCGTCGACGGAGCTCCTCATCGCCATGGAGCAAGGGCCCGTCGACATAGCTTTGGTCCAGGAGCCATGGATTGCCTCTGGCAACGCCGTGGCCGGACTAAAGTCCTCTAACTACAACCTTTTCCACTCACCATCGGTAAGCAGGACTAGAACCGCCGTACTCGTACGAAAGGGCATCCATGCTTACCTTTTGTCTCATTACAGCACTGATGACCTGACTGCTGTGATGCTGGAAAGCGAGGAAAAGCACCTTGTGGTAGCTTCCTGCTATATGGCACACGACAGGCCAGCTCCACCGGAAGAGCTAAGGAGTCTGGTGGCGGATGCCAGCCCGAAAGACCAGCAACTTCTGGTTGGTACGGACGCCAATGCCCACCATAGCGTGTGGGGAAGCCCCGACATCAACGACAGAGGTGAGTCACTTCTAGACTTCATACTATCAACTAACCTAGATGTAGCAAACGTAGGGGAGGAACACACCTTCGTAGGTCCCACCTCTTCTAACGTACTAGATCTAACACTCGTAACGGGAAAGAGTACCGTGGTGTCTGGCTGGAGAGTCCTTGAAAGACCATCCTTCTCAGACCACAAGTACATTCAATTCAAGTGCGAATTTAAATACTCTCCGAAGATAACTGTTTATAGAAACCCCCGGAACACAAACTGGGAAAAGTTTAAAAAAACAGTTACTTCGAAGCTCGCGACTCGCCCGGGCACAGTGAAATCCCCGGAAGACATAGAAACGTCCCTAGAGACCCTGTCCAAGGAACTACTGGATGCGTACCACGCATCATGCCCACCATCGAGAACGAAAAAGAGGCCCAAACCACTCTGGTGGAACAGGTACTTATCGCTTCAAAGAAACAACCTCAAAGAATTCTTCAAAATCGCCAAACAGGCGAACGGGGAGATAATCAATGAGGAATACAAAACCCTACTCAGGGAGTACAAGAAGGAAATACGCAGGGCACAAAGAAACTCATGGAGGAACTTCTGCTCCAATATCGAGAAAGTCCCAGAAACGGCTAGACTTCGGAAGCTGCTATCAAAGCAACCTACCATACAGAGTCAGCTGAAGCGAGAAGATGGACAGTGGACTGAGGGCAGTGAAGAAGCCCTAACAGCACTAATGGAAGCTCACTTCCCAGGATGCACCGAGGTTGCTGACGCTACAACGCATCAGGACCTAGCAACTGAGGAAGAGCATCCCCCAACAGGTCTCATATCGTCTAAGAAAATCCACTGGGCTATAGACTCCTTTGCGGGTACAAAAGCACCTGGACTAGACGGTATATTCCCAGCCATGCTACAGGTGACCAAAGACGTGATCACCCCATGGCTCTCTGCAATATACTCAGCTTGCCTGAGCACAGGCTATATCCCTATCCAATGGAGGACCTCGAGGATTGTCTTCCTTCCAAAGGCAGGAAAGTGCAGCCATATGAGCCCCAAGGATTATAGACCGATAAGCCTCACCTCCTTTCTACTTAAAACACTAGAAAAGCTGCTGGATCTACACATCAGGAACGATGTAGGGAGACTGATGTCAACCAACCAGCATGCCTACACCAAAGGGAAATCGGTAGAGACGGCACTGCACTCGCTAGTAGCCACCATCGAGAGAGCCCTCCATAATAAAAAGTATGCTCTAGGAGTGTTCGTAGACATATCCGGAGCATTCAACAACGTCACTACGAACGCTATTATGGACCGCCTAGAAGCGACCAACACACATCCCGCAATCAACCTCTGGATAAAGAACCTTCTAAGTTGCAGACGGGTGCAATCAGAGTGGGGCACCGCTTCCATGGTGAGGGGGGCGCATAGAGGCACACCACAAGGTGGGGTCCTGTCGCCCCTCCTGTGGAACCTGGTGGTCGACGACTTAATAAAGAGATTCGAGAGGAGAGCCCCAAAAATAACAGCCTATGCAGATGACATAAGCATAATTATTACGGGAGTATGTCCATCGACCCTCAGCTCCATAATGGAATCAACACTCAGGGAGATATGTGAGTGGGCAGGAAAAGTAGGACTCAGTATCAACGCGGACAAGACGGACCTCATCCTCTTTACCAAGGGGTACAAGGTACCGGCATGGATCCCATCGAAAATTGAGGCCCAATGTAGTGGAAAGGGTGAAGAAGGCCACCATTGCGCTATACGCATCCAAGAAGATTCTTAGCAGCACATGGGGCCTATCACCTGCTCTAATGCACTGGATCTACATCTCGGTGGTGCGAACGACTCTGCTGTACGGAGTCTTAGTGTGGTGGAAAGCGACAGAAAAGAAGACGTACAATAAGCTTATGAAAGGACCCAGCGGCAGGCACTGCTCTGCATTACGGGGGCGCTGAGGTCAACCCCAACAAAAGCTCTCGAAACCATAATCGGAATCGACCATCCACGCTCAACTGACTGCAGGAAAGGCGGCACAACGCTTAGTAGCATCAGGCAATATGTCTCTACAAGGATTCGGGCACAGTTCAATTGGCCGAGACATGACCAGTATATCTGACTACATGATCCCCCAAACTGGCCTGGATGTAAAAACAACCGCATACATGGGACCCGATGACTGGAAAAGGGGTCGGGACCAGACTCAACACCTCAACATCTATACCGATGGCTCCAAGATGGAAGGAGGAGTAGGAGCAGGCATATACTGTACAGACCCTGAGATAAGGCTGTCCTATAAGCTACCGGACCAATGCAGCATATTCCAGGCGGAAGTCTTCGCCATACGAAAAGCGGCAGAGGCTGCTCAGTCTACGGATCGTCCACATGACGTGATCAACCTGTTCGTGGACAGCCAGGCGGCGATAAGATCCATGCAGTCGTCGGCGGTCAGTTCCAGAAATGTCTTGGCAAGCAGGGAGGCACTAGATATCCTATGCACGACAAAGTCAGTGCGGATCTACTGGGTTCCCAGCCACCAAGGCATCGATGGCAACGAGATGGCGGACGGTCTGGCTAAGGACGGCGTCGGGCTGGCAAACGACAGAACTGAGAACTTGCCTATCTCCCTTAGAACGCTCCAAAGCGATTTAGAGAAACGGGCCGACACACAGGCAAGAAGCAGGTGGAGCAGAACCACCACCTGCAGAACCTCAAAAACCATGTGCAAGGAGCGCAATAGGAAACTCAGCCACTACATACTGCACCTCCCACGGAAGGACTGCAGAATGTTGGTGGGAATACTCACAGGTCACTGTCTGGCCGCGGCACATGCTCTCAAACTAGGCATCACCAACAGTGGCAACTGCAGGAAATGCGAGGAATCCGGGGCAACTGAAACCCTGGAACATCTCATCTGCAACTGCCCGGCTCTCTCAAGGGCTAGGAGAATATACCTGGTCGCCCCAGTACTGGCATCACTGGAAGATGCCTCGAAGAGGACGCCAGGGGAACTGCTAGCCTTTGCTAAAAACACTTCGATCCTCAAGGATTTAAAAAGCTCGTAAATATACTCGAAAGGTTCATACACCCCCATCCGAACAACTAAGGGCCATATTGGCCTATGCGTGGCCCCGTGAGGGCCGTCCGGGTTAACCTAACCTATGCCCAAAAATTTTGGATAGGATTGAGATCTGGACTCTGGGCGGGCGTGTCAATAACTTTACTGCAATTATGAAGCACCCAGGTGCGACTCAGCAACGATTTGTACTTCGGATCATTGTTTTGGCACAGCTTGTATTTGAGTTTGCTGCTGTTTCCTGGATCAACGAAGGCAAACTTTTGCGCAATTCTGGTCAATTCATATTTTTAAATGTCCAACTAGAACTCCTTGATCATTATATCATTAAAAAATGCGCAGCTCTCCGACGCCATTAGATGATATACAACCCCACACCATGACTGAGATACTGCCAAATTTGACGGTTGGCACAATGTTTTGGCCTGGAGTGCTGTGTTTGGCTTCCGCCAAACTTTTCCTGGTCCTTCATTATAATATATCATTATCTTTGTCTCGTCACAAAAAATGATATCGTTCCAAAATTCCGGCGAATTGCTAGAATTTAATATAGCAAAATTCAAGCGCTTTTCAATGTTAACAGAGGATAGCAATGGCTTCTTCCTTGTCACTTATGATGAGTACTTGTGTCGATTCAGTACTTTTTTTATTTTCTCATGGCATATGGTCTTATTGCAAAGTTATTTAATGTCAATCGTCAATTCTCTGAGGCTTTTTTACGGTGTAATTTCAATTGTTTTTAAAACTTCTGCACAGTCCCGCCGAGAAAGATTTGGTGGTCTGCCGTAAGAGATCGGTATTATATTATATATTCTTCTAAGTCTAATTTTTTAAGTTTCAGCAAACTCTTTTGCTATTTTTTTATTTTTAAAACGATAATAAACTAATTAAATCAAACAACCTTCAGTGCGTTTGCCAGGCATTGCAAAAATCATGAATAAAAAAAAACGTGACTTGAACCAAAGAAACTTTTAGCAGGAATGAGACCAAGGAAGACTAGAAAAGAGCCCGCGATCGGTCGTTTTCGAATTTTCTGACCCGCTAGTTTTCTGTGGTATTCTTTCAAGCAGTGTTTGCATTTTGCAAACAATTATTAGACAGCGTCAAAAGTGCCATTTTTTTGGTTTTCTTCGTTTCTTTTACGTTTTGCTTGGAATTTCGTAATTTTTTTTGTCATACCTATAGCTTATACATATATATAATATAATTAATAAACAAAATTTTCCCAAATAATGCCTGTATTTATATTTTTAATGCTAAAGTTGAAATTGTCTGACTTATTTCATTTTGCAAACAATTAGTTGACATACTGTATGTATGTATATAAGTATG